>JABXJD010000188.1:820000-927500 GCA_013375575.1 Percina caprodes | reverse complement strand
TGGGTGTTGGGCACAGTGCACTATACCCACAATATCCACCTTGCCATGTTTGATTTTTTTTTTTTATCATAGCTGACTGACTGTTTTTGTCTGCATAGTACAAATCTGTCATTGAAACATCAGGCTAAATACTGCCATTCATAGTAACTGCTCAAATGTGTTAAGTAATTCTAAACTGAAATCTAAAATTGAGATTCTAGCCAGTTTAACTAAGCCAGCCAACTTTAGACATTGCCTATCAGTAACCCAGTGGCTGGAGTCTGAATGTGGGGAGTGCCGGAGCACAAAGGCTAATCAATGTCAGGGTGGAAGCGGAGAATCCCCTGGCCCACCCTATTTGACTTAACTGCTCCGTTTGTGCTCCTACTGATCCTGTGGTCTTTGTGTACATTGTAATGAGTGCTGACATAATCCTGCGGATTTTCCCGGAGGCCAAACCTTTGCCACCCCCATCAGGCCTGGGGTCTCTTCTGCGATCAGGAGGGCTGCCAGAGAGGGGAAAGACAGAACCACAATGCTCCCCGACCCCCATGAGACACTTACATTTAGGGATGGTTTGAAGCTCTATGTGATTGAGCTAGTAACCCATTTTAATCCTATTAACACTGGCCAACAAAAGCTAAATCTGCTGCAGGACAGGCAGGACTGGGGCATGGAGGCTGGGCTGCGGATAAAAACTGGGGACTGGGACTAGTGAGAGATGTTGTCAAAGTATAAAACATTTGTAGAAAAAACATGAATAAAAAGATGCTGAATTGAAAAGCCTGCCCTTAAGGATACTTTTTTCCCCCTTTTTTTTTTTAGGAAAGAAGATGGGGAAACAGGAAACAAAGGACAACAAGAAGAACACAAGTAAGAGACTGAAAACTCTGGAACAAAAAGACCCTTTGTGCCAAGACAGCCTCAAAGAGGTGGACCACCAATAGCCACTGTCAAATATACACAAGGTTAACTCATTCAGCAAACATCCATCTTGGAGCTTGAAGGACATGTTATTGGCAAAAAAGGGTAATAAATATACAGCAAAGTGCAGCACAGGAAGTGAGTCCAGTGCCTTGTGGGTGTTGGTACCTCGAGGTCGAAGAACAAAAACCAAGGATACTCTCAATGCACTTTTGTTTTGGGTGCATCGTGGGGCACAGGGGCCAAGTATGCTGGTGGTCCTTGCCCTAGCCCTATCAGAAAGGGAAGGGTTTTACACATCTAGTGTGGCAGCTTAAAACCCCCCATTGTAAGAAACAAGAGGGGAGTGACAGGGTCCATACAGACAGAAAGTGTTCTTTAGCCAAACAGGGCAGGATATGACTCTTTAAGAGGAAAGGGGGTGAATGAACAATAACTTGCGTGAAGAATGAAGCCCTGTGTAACACTGATACTGCAATTCCTCACTAGTTGTCTTCAGTCATTCCTCATTTCTGTGCTCTGTGCTTGGACATATTCCCCTGCTCTTGCCCTCAATCTCTGTTCCACTCCCCAGCTCCTTCTCCTACTGCCGTGTCGCTCATCACCATATCAATTTATCATAGTAGTGGCCTGATCTGGCAGCAAAAGCTATATATATGATTATAATTGTCAGTGTGGGGTCTAAGTGATGAGGTATGATATGTCATTACGGCAGTGCAGGGTAGTCTTTGACATGGGTCATTAGAGACAGGAGCCTTAACCAGAGAGGCGGCAGGCCATGAACCAAAACTCCAAGGGGAATAGCCGACACCCCTGTTCATGGCTCCAACATCATTATTTAGACACAACAACGTATAAAACCCTGCTTCTTTGGCCCTTTCCCTGTGGAGTATCTCCAGTGCGGTCTGGGAAGTGTGCATAATCAGTGAAGTAAGGCACAGGATTGGCTGACTGGTTGAGACAGACAGTCCTGTGAACCTCCTGTGAGGTCTGGCCTTCTCTCTTCCCAGGGCGAGGTCCTTTATCCTGAGATCCTTCTCTGAGATGGGCCACGCTTGCGGTATACTAGTATACATTTATGTATGGGTCTGACCTTTTCTATAATGAGTTCACATCATAACCATTGACCTAAAACAAATTCACAAATGTTCTCCAGTGCTGAGTTGCAGTTGGAAAAAAGTGTGAGAAAAAAAAGCAGGAGGGAGAAAGGGAAACAGAAAGACCACATCAGTGATTGTGACTAAATTGTACTGGTATAAAATCCGATTTTACAAGTGTGTTAGCTGGGGGCTAATTATATAACAACTCATCTCTGCTCTGTGATGATGACATTGATGTGTGATAAAGATGCCGCCGCTTGTAATGTTTACTGTGTAGAAAGGGAGCACACAGGAATATTAAACTTTTGTATGTGTAAAGTAACTAATATTTTATTATATTTGTATTATTTAAAATAATGTGAATTGAAAAATATTTGAAAGATATTTGAAATTACACTACTACTACTTAACAAATATTAACATACAAGTTATGTCAGAAGAATGTCAATGGTTCACATCTAGGTGTTGACAAAGCCTTGTTTCAGAAGGCACTTTTTGTTTAGTGCAGGTAGAGTATTCTGTTCAGTTAGTGGCTGTACGTACAGCAGTATATATATATATATATATATATATATATATATATATATATATATATATATATATATATATATACAGTATATACATTAAATTTACTTCTGATGCTGTGACAAACTTACATGCTAAGAACAATTATGCATTTAAAATTGTTTTAATCTCTCTGTACAAAAAAAGTTTTTGTATTACTTAGTTTTTGCTAAAGTACTAGTTATATAGGTGAGATATAAAAAAAAACGAAATAATTTACATATCAAAATAAATAAATTACTTAATGCAGAGTCCTAGTATTTTCTCAAAAGTTTTAATCACTTTTATAATTGTGATTTTACTCATGTTGGTAAAAAATGTGATCCCTATCAAGAAACACTAAAAATGGTTTACCTTAGTTTCTTTCATACTACTTACACATTGTGCATCATTTCTCCAAGTTAATATTCCTATAACCAATTGCCATACAAACTTTAGATTATCAATTCAAGCTTGAGCTTTTTAGTATAGATTCCACACAGTCCACTGTGGAAAATAATATTGTTACATCTTACATACACAAGCTGTGTGATATCAAATTGTAATTTTTGAAAATGTGTGTGTGTGTGTGTGTGTGTGTGTGTGTGTGTGTGTGTGTGTGTGTGTGTGTGTGTGTGTGTGTGTGTGAGAGAGAGAGAGAATAAATATCTTCTGTGGGACAGAGTGAATGTGGGCCTCTGAGAGAATGCCTTAACAAACCCAGTGTGTGCCCTGTTCACAATAGAAGGGGCCAACCTACCAGTTAAGATTGCAAATTCAACCAGGGGAAGTAAGCTTGGAGGAATTGCTTGGCTATATTGGATATGACCTCCTGGTTACAGGTATATGATAAGCACTTATCTGTTTGCACTAACGGAGCACATGCATTCAGAGGCTTCCTTCCTTCCTCCTGGAGTATTTCTTCCATGTACTGTATGCACCCTCCAATGGTGGCACACACACACACACACACACACACACACACACACACACACACACACACACACACACACACACACACACACACACACACACACACACAGCAGCACGTATGTTTACATCCCAGAAATATTATCTCCATACAATGGAAAGAAAGGCAGCAAAATAAGTAGCTGCCCACCCTTCTCCTCACCCCAGCTCATCCTTCTCATAATTAGCTCTCTTGTGCTGTTGTGTGCCGTACACAGCCACCACAAAACAAGTGCTTCATGGGAGGAGGTATTTATCAACATTTCCATTTACTGTGTACAAAAAGGACATAAGCAGCACATTCTCCTCAGTTCATGGACAAACTCTTTTAATTCAGCGAGGAAGCGAGCAGGTTTTCAGCACACACGGCCAGACAAGCGTATCACAAATAGTGCCAGGCAGGCAGATAGGGGCTCATAACAAGAGATCATCAGTAATTTTCAAAAGTACTGAGTTCCGCCACGAACAGCGTTCAGCGGGTCAGAAAGTGTACTTGACAGCAAATATGCATACTGAGTGGATCCTACTCCCCTGCTTTTCATTTGCATTGTGTATTGATTTTTTTGGTCCCATTTAATACAATATTATGTGTGGGTCTACGGCAGCTTTTAGGTGTCTTTGGAGTGGACCAGTTCCACTGGAGGCTTAATGATAATTGCAGCTGGTAGAGGCAAGCTCAGGCAGATTTCATTGCAGGGCCATCAGGGCCCTCTCGCCCACCTCTACTTCCATTCCTATACCCCCTCCCATACACACACACACACACACACACACACACACACACACACACACACACACAGTGTGTCTTACTATCTTTGTGGGGACCTGTCATTGACATAATGCATTCCCTAGCCCCTTACCCTAACCTTAACTATCACAACTAAATGCCTAACCTTAACCCTTACCCTCACCCTACCCATTCCCAAATTCTAACCCTAATCCTAAAACCAAGTCTTAGCCCTCAAACAGCCCTTTCAATTCGTAGAGTCCAGCATTTTGGCACCACAAAACTGTCCGGACCCTACAAGTATACTGGACACCTGGTTTTTGGACCACACAAATGTAGTTAAACAAGAACACACACACACGCACGCTATAAACTGTGGAGAAAGAAGGAATGTGTCAAGAGAGGAAGAAAAAAACCAAGGCTGATGATTTTTAAAGCAATCACCAGCCCCCTTGACTATTTGTCATCATGTGTGACTACAATGACATTTTATAGTCTGAGGAAGATGCTCAAAAATACTTTAGGTTGCTTCTATTCTTCCACCAATAACCTTTTCTAGAGCGTACACTGGGAGTCTACTATGCATACAAAGATATTAACAGAGAGTTGTCAGCTGCTGCAATGCAAATCACCTTTCCCCTCCTCCTCCCAGGAGACCCTGATTAATGCCATTATTGTAATACAATTGGTCACAATGTGGCTTCCTTTGAGAAAAATAAAGTCAAATATGTAACTCCCTAATAACATGATACTTATCACCAGGGCTGGCTTGTAAAACTGTTAAACCATGACACCAAAACACACAAATCATGTTAAGGTCCCGGTCATGCTCCCACAGCTCTCTCTTACACACACCCACACTGAGGTTTGAGATTATTAAGCTGTCACAGACAGTGGGAGTGATAAGCGGCTATTTGGTCTACAAATTAGGCATAATTAAGGAGACCAGTTGCCAAACGGGCACAGATATCTTCATCTGGCCTAAATATGACAGCTTCCCCATCCCATGCCTGAGATGAACTCAGGTGTTAGGGAGCAGATAGTAAAGCATGTATGCTTTAAGTCTTTCAGTCGCTCTGTGTCTCGCTAGCTTAAAGGAAGCCGAACAAAGTTGTATCTAGGGAGGAGGCCAGTGGTGTCTATGGTGGCGGTCTTTTTTTTATTTTTTAAAGGGCTTAATGCTCATCCCTTGTTTATATCTACAGCCACTAACAGACATGCACAAACATTAATGAGATTAAGAGGAAGCGCTGTGCAATATTTATTAGGCTAGACAAACACTTCTGGGCTTTAGTGTGCTGGAAACAGGGCTCTCTCCAGGGGCCGGCGTTGGCACAGGCTGCCCAGGCAGGAGAGGCAGATGTCTCGAAATGCCAAGAGGATCTGCCTGCCTGCCTGCCACCCTCAAGATTGCTGCTTCACTTCTCCAAACAACTTTAAAACACACTTGATGTGTAATGGGTGTATGTGTGTGCTTGCATCTCTGTGTGCGCCCAATAAATTCACTCCCTCCTTTACCCGCTTCTCTTCATTTCCACAAGCTACCGCCTCCCTAATTTTTATTTTCTCTGTGACCGCTTCTATAACTTAAAAATGTAAATGTGTGGATTGTTGTGATCATTGATGAGGACCTCTTTGTATTCTGTGTTACCCTCAATTAGGCAGGATTACAGGGACAGAGGCACACTGGCATTTGGTCAGTGTCACAGTGACAGCACTTGCTGCTGGAATGCCCGGCTGTCACAGTCGGCTCTAACACTGGGCTTTCTCTCCTCCGAGTGTGAACTAATAAGACTAGAAATTACAATTGCCTCCCTGCTAAATCCCTGATAGGCGGAAATAATGATATCAGTGCCCTGCTAATCTTCTTGGCTTGCCGCTTGGCATCAGCCTATTGAGGCACCAGTCATACTTACGTCTGATGAGATGAATTTAATCTCTCAGTCCGTAATGACAATAGGGGCCATTTTAATGTTATGGATAATATTTGTCAAGGTTCTGTCTTAGTCTTTTTTTTTTCCAACCCTCCTTCTTCTCTAGCACGTACCCAATTTAACACATTCTGTCAAGGTCTCAGGACAATTGGACATTAACTAAAGCAGACACAGATAGTAAATCTTAATTTCTTCATTTCATAGAAAAACAAAACAAGTAACCTAAATGGATACTATGCTGAATGTTCTTCAAAGTAATAGGATGTTAAAAATACTGACAGAGCTAAGCAGATGCAACCAGACGTCTGCCAAAAAAACATTTTAATTTCTCTGCTACTAGCTTTCACCCAACGCTACTGGGTCATTCGGCGCTCCACAATGTCCTGCAGCTCATTATAATCCAAAATACATTTGACAACGTTCAGCATTCTCGCAATATTAATGCATTTCATTATGAAGGATGTATATCACCATAAAGGCCTGTGTGCTTCCTCTAGTGGCCATTAATTCTCACTGGGGGAGAGCAATAAGACTAAGAAAAAGAAAAATTCATATCAAATGCAATTCTTTGATAACAGAAGCCACCAAGGACACTTATTTCCAAGAATATTCCAATCTGTTTTCTGCCAGTTCCCCACTACTTAAGACCATGTAGCCATTGTCATGATGCATCAAGGTCACACAACAGCCATGGCAGTGACCTGTTTGGTGCAACAAGAATGTAACAATGAGAGAAGTGGAGAGACTTCTTGGAGAGTCCAAGAGTGGAGATATTTACAGAGGAGTACTAAAGTATAATATGACCTGCTTAAATAGTCCTGCATGTTCTCACTGCAGCAGCACACAACACCCAACCTCCCTAAACTGCAAAACATTTTCGTCACTTATTTAAAGGAATGTCTTTTTTTTTACAGTGACCTCTAATGCAAGACAAAACGATTTTGCATTGGTGGTGTTTAGACTTAATAGCGGTGCACAACAGACTATCATGGATTACTTTGAATATGTTTACATGTTAATGAGAACAATATCAGAATTATGCCACATGTGTATCACAATAGATTAAACATAGGTTCATTTCATTGATCTAATTATTCTAAATGTGACAATAACTAGGATAAAGTTAATTTCTTACTATCTGTGCATCACTAAAAACTTTTACGATGAGTGAATGCTGTAGACTCATATAATATTATGTATATAAAATATATGGTTTTTATGATATTGATGCCTGTTGCTAGGAAGCTTTAAAAGATCCACCGGCTTTAGAAGAAAAATGCTAAAACAAAGATGTTTGACAATGTAATGCAAAAAATAATGTTTGGTCAGAATATCAGGTCAAATTCACTGGTGGACACTAGACATGCTGTGGTGTTGTAATGTATTGTTATTGTGTGTAAGGTATTAGCTTTTACATACCGGCAAACATTTCAAATAGTGTGCACTCTGCAAGTAAAAGACCAAAGAAGAAGACTTGGCTCAAGAATGTATTAAAGTAATACCTTTAAGGTCAATCATTACAAAGCATCCCTGTCCCCTGTTCCTGAATGTGTTTTACTGTGTTCAAGTAACAGCCAATAGCAAAGGTTTTGCACCCCCACACACACACACACACACACACACACAAACACACACCCCGGACTGCAGGAGGATCGATTGTCGTCATTAGATAAATGACTGCTTCCCCGAGCTGTCAGATTAACTTTGACAGAACAATCAACACTATGTTATTTATGACTGGCTGACAAAGAATCGTTTTGGCTTGGTGAGAACTGAACAATCCCACTGTGTCCCTAGTTGTCCTATTCAGGAAAGTACACCATTACAAGGGTTGAGTTATGGAACATTGGACTTCCTTTACTGTCTGTTTATAAGCCAACATTTGAATCGTTCGCCTATGTAATGGAAATTAGGCTTTTTCATTGGCAATCTTTTGAAATGGACTTCCTATCAAACTGTTAGCCCTAACCTTATAAAAAAACATCACTTACATGCCATCCTGGTTACACCTTTCAGTTCTTACAGTATAGTGTCAATTATTTCAGCAGGGAAAACTTAACAGATGTGCCATTTGAAGTTAAGAACAGTGGGGAAACAATAATTATTATGATCTGATGTGTTTGGCATCAACTAAATGCACGTTGTGTAGATAGTAGGTAGTCGACAATTGTTGCATTAAGTTACTATATGGGATTAAATTTTCAATGGATGCCTTTCATGTGTTTTCTGTGATTAAAATACACAAAAGATGCAGGATTTACACCAATACCCATGGCCAAATGTTCAGTCACTTTAAACCACTGCTGGCGTACACAAATCCTTGTGCGTGGGAACAGAATATCACCACACCGTCTGCTTTGTTTCCATTCTCAGTGTTTTTTTCCCCAAACTGATTGCCTCTCTGCTTTATGCTCTAATTTGAAATCTGTTTGGCTTTCCTGGAGGAGAGTATTGTTCTTTTGCTGCACTGTGCTGTTAATGAGTATGGTTAAGAACATCATTATTTTTTAAGTATCATTTGGGTGTTCACAGTGGGTGATCTCGACAATAATCTGTTTTCTTGTTTCATATCCAGAGTGACAGCAGTGGGTGCCTCTTTAATACCCAGAAAATCATTAGTGCTGAGAATCTTTGGTATGCCGAGAGACAGAGAGAGAGAGAGAGTGAGAGAGAGAGAGAGAGAGAGAGAGAGAGGAGAGAGAAATTGTAATGAAGACGTATTAACTACGGGTAATTTGGTTGTTCTTCAGCTTGAGTTTCCTTCGCTCTGCTAGTTGGTTTTATTTGCATTGATGTCTCCTCAGAAGTAGTTTGCTTCTTGAACAAAGGGGCTGGCGTATGTTAAGTGCTTTTGAAATCACAAGCATTCCAGCCATGAGGGCCGGGCCTGATGAAAGGGTGTGAAATACAATGTGGAAATCGATTTCACTATCTTCTCATTTGGCCTTGCCAAAGCAAGTCTTATGTCAAAGCGGCACACATGGGGCTGCTGTGTGCATGTGCGTACATTTAACACACTTCACGCATTGAACGGCTAAGAACACACAGCCTGGCTTTAAGCCTGATAAATTCATACAAATTTCAGCTTTGCTATGGACAGAATACATTAAAGCTATTTAGTCTTGATATCAAGGCTTAACAATTATGAACAAATAAAGAGAGAGGGGTGGCATGCAAGGATGCTGCACCATCAGTGTGAAGGCCACCGCCGGGTAACACTAAGCCACTTGTGAGATACAAAGGTCAAATACTTGATTTTCATTTCTCAACAACACAGACAATCGTATTATAGTTACACTAATGTGAATGCTGTCATTCAAGCAGAACGATGAGTGGAAAAAGGGGCAAGCCACAGGAAGTCCTTAGATAGTGTATGCACATCATTATACTCATTGCAATCTGTCAGCGCTGCACCAAGCTAGTATCATCAATTTTTTCCATTTCCAGAAAACTGCTTTTTGTTTTTCCAAATAGCTACGTTGTTGCTATGACTCTGGTCATCCGTCCATTCGACCATCCATCCATCTCCAGTGTATGTGTCTATTGAATGTAAATGACAGCTCTGTGTCTATAGTGTCACAAAAGGGCTACAGAAAGCGGGGGTGATGGAACAACAGTGTGAGAGCTCCACTGTGGACCGCTGGCAGTACCATCTGTGGGGATGGGTAAACAGGAAACTTACACAATGAAATTATAAGGCTTTTTCTTTCTCTCTCCTCGCTTTTGTGATTAATGGCAGTGATATCCGTCAAGCCATTTCACCATATTTAACAATGCTACAACAGTTTGCAGCTGTTGTATTTTTTTCCAGTACGGAAAGAGAGAGAGCGCACAAGACAGAGAGCAGCTCAATCAAAATACAGAATCACTCCTGAATCTTCCAAAATTAGCACCCTCACTCAAAGCGCTATGCATAAACACAAACAAGTGCACCCAGTACCAAAGACCATTTGACACAACACCAGCCAAAACAATAATAAAACACCACATTCTCTCTAAGCTTTGCCCTGTGAGACGAGGCCTCTTATTGGTTGGGTGGGATCAGTGAGACTCCAGGTCAGGCAATGAGCTAGGGGAGTCAATTAAAGGAGCCCCATCTTAATAGGGCTGTGATGTGGAGCCATAACACCGTTATCTTGGCTCTTGCTCGAGGTGGCCAGATCTCTTTTGTGACACCAGCCAAGTAAATAAATAGCCAAATGAGGGCAGACAAAAGCGTCGGCAATATCCCAGGGCACCTATTATGCAAGGGGCAGGGGAAAATTATGCCCTCAGCAAATTGCTAATGATGAGCCAGTGATGTCTTGTTAAGCGACATTGTTTTCCCTCAGATCCCTTTGTGTCTGTGCTGTGTTCTCCATTTAACGAGACACACAAAAAAGCAGCCGAGCGGCTCAACGATATTTTCCCTTTCTTGTCCCTCCCTCTTCTCTCTTTCCTCCGTTCCCTTTTCCTTCTTCCTCCTCCTCTCCATCTCTCCTTTGCAGTTAACTTGTGTATGTGCCTCTGTTTTTCCATCCCCTCACATCCGCTGCCACTCAGAGGGCCTGATTTGGCGCATGAGAACATGCTAGAGTGGGCCTGCTCAGCAGGGAAGGGCCTTTTGATGCAGACCCCCCTGGGATCCATCCACTGAACCAGCAGTACATATCACAGATGTGACTGCTTTCATCTAATAGTTAACTTTTCCTAATTAAAGTCCCAAGTCTAATTACACACCAGCCTATCTGATATTTCTGAGCTGGTCATAGCAGTTCTGGGGGCAGAGCCTATCAAAGATCCAAGCATCGATGATTGGGTGGGTGGGTGTATGTTTGTTGGAAGGAAATGGAGCCTTGCTTGTGCCCTGTGTGGGCTGTGGGCTCACCTGGGTGTGGGGGGCTGTGAATGCCAAATGGCAAGGCCTCATCTCATTTGCAATGATGGTGCCCCTGAATGTGGATGTGCAATTATGAATCAGGGAGAAAAAAAATAGTAAAAAGAGAAAAAACATTCTATAATTAGCAAGGCAACTCCAAGCACAAGCAATGGAAATTAGTCATGGTGTAATAAATTAGCCTGTGCATATATTACATGAGATGAACACCCTTGGGGCCTCGTATTAGCAGTTTTGGCTGTACACTCCACTGTATTTAAATAAAAAATACTCTCCTTCGTTCCGGGCCCAATGACAGACATTTCACTTCAAAACCTCAATTTTTTACAACTCATCCCCAGCGTGAGCTGGGTGTGGTCTCTTTGTCTCCATAATACCACACGGGCTATTGCATCCTACAGCCTCTATTCTCTGCACAATCTGCCAGCCTCCGTGGATCCGTAATCATTGGATATTTTGTGTTCTATTTTACATTGATTAGAGTTACCAATTTCTCCCTAGCTATTTACTCTAGCTCTGATAAACAAATGTGAAATTAGAACCAGTTGAGATGAGCTGTGTGGAAATTTGCATCAAAATAATACAGTGTGCAGCTACCAATCCAAAATCAGATAAGAGCAACAAAAGCAGGCAAATTGCAAATTAAAAGGCATGATGTAAATGGTATTTTGTCATTAAGCTTCAGCAGCCATTTTGAGGGTGGGTGGGGGGCGCTCATGCTGCTGGTTGTGATGAGTCTTATCCAGAGCAATTATTCATACTTGTCCTTCTGCTTGAATTAAAGCAAGAGTGCTGGAGCCAGTTAAAGCCAAATACTTGAATAGCTAGTGAACTCTCACCTTCACGCGCATCCATTTAGCTCACAAATGAAAGCCAAGTACAGTCAGTGGAAAGCCATAATGGGTCTTTCTTCTTGCAGAGTGTGGCCATTACATACTAATTTCTTCTGGAGGCTCTTCAGGAATTTAAACACTTGGCTGGAGCCGCTGAGTCTTGTGCTGAGACGAGCAGACCCAACAATGCCAACACAAGGTGTTTGTGCTGGTCACACTCATGTCGACTGACCACAATTGTGCTAAATTGGAGGGCTACAACATGTTGTATTTGGAGAGGCTATATCTTTTGTGCAGTAGAATATTGTTTTATGATTTGAATTGTTTTTGTTTGTAGTTTTGAATCTGTTAAAGTTGTTCTCTTTAGACTCTTAAAATCATATAATTAATTGAATAAACGCAATGTCAAAAATAATTATACACATTGTGGCATCATATAAGAAATGCTTGAAATAATGTTTTTCAAACTTCAATACTTCATACTTACACATTCTGGCCATAAGTTACGTTAAACATAGTGAATACATTAGTTCAAGTTCAAGTTATTTATTGTCATATGCACAATAATTACAGAGAAGCAGTTGTTGGCACTGAACAGCTAAGAGCTCATGCTTCCTCCAAATTTAATATGTGTAAAAAAAATTAAGTAAAAAAAAAAAGAAGCATCAAAGACATTAAAATAAGTGCAGTTTACTACAACGCTTACAGTGTAAAGATAAAATAAAGAAAAAAACATTGAAGGTCACACATGTACTTGCATAATTATTTAACAGAAAATATAGTATTTTCTTTGATTTAATTTTAATTGTACAAATATATCAATCTGAATACTGGTACTTTGTTAAACATGAGTAGTAGCACAAATGCAGGAATGCATTGGTAAAACACTATCATTCTTTACTCGTAGTAAATAAAACCTCTTCCCCAACATTTGCTCGAATAATTTCATATCCAGTTCTTTTCACAATGGTGTAAAACTGACCATAACCTTTTGTGTATTTATGAAGCAAGTTGCTATGGTCCTAGCCATCCATTACCATTATCAACCAGCCCACATTGTTGATGAGTGGTATTTTTGCACCAGATTACCCACTGCACATCAGTAGCACCCAGGAGGCAGTGATTAAATTATGCAATTAGTGTGGTGGATGATTAAATGGCTTAATTAATAGAGGAAGATTGGGAATTTGGCTAGAGTTGACAATATTTAGCTAGCTCGCTAGTTTGTGTGGATCTTTCAATAATTGCTCTTTAGCTCTTTTGTTCAGTGTAATGCATTGGTATGAGTGAGATGATGGCAAGACAGCTATTGAAATACTTCAATATCCAACAATAGTTGTTCATTTGGCTATTAGGAATTTTAAGTGACAATCTTTTAAACATTGCTTTCCACAATAATGGCTAATATTTCTGGTAGCGCCTTGGTAACTAGCTAATGACTCCACTCAGTGAATCAATAAATATGAATATCTATCATTGCAAATGTTACTAGCTTTGTCCCACATGCAGTCTCAGCTGTTCCTTGGAAAGAGTAGGATTTCACACTTCATGCCAGCTTTGGAGTCATTAGATTCTGTGTTCCCAGCTTTCCTTCTGTGGTTTGAGACCGGATCTTCAGGACAGGATTTTTCTCAGGTCGGGGCTTTTGTTGTATTTACTGGATTAGTTCAGCTCTGAGCTCTCTAACACAGCGTAGTGTACACTTGTCCATTTGATTGATGGCCCGTGGGGACCGAGAGAGACAGTTATTTACTGCTCGTTTGTTTGCTCTCACGCTGAGATATACGCAGATACCAGATTGTGAGGTAAAATCAATGGTGAGTTACACGGGCCTTTGTCAATCACAAATAGTTGTGGCAAAGGAACAATCATTGGAGCATGTCGTCTCCTGAGTCGAGCAGTGCTTGCTGTGAGTGTATATTGTTTGAAGCACTTGACACTAGAACGTGAGACTTCTCATAGCCTCACATTCTACTCAACATTATGTGTAAAGCAATTTTTGTTAGTTCTACTCTGACATTGTAGGAAGAGTTTAACTAAAAATAGTGTTTTTTTTACTGCTGACTGGAGTGGTGCTTTCATTTTTTCATATTCACACAATCTAAAAAGAAACATTGCAGTAGAAGTCAATAGTTTTATTTGTTTGACTCCTGGTGCACTGTGAAAGCTATGTGCAGTTTGAACTTTCAGCTCCGCTGGATAAACCATTTTTATGGATCAATTTAGCAAATGGAACATTCAATTAAGTTACTGCAGTATATGGTATTGTGTCCAGTCAATCAAACTGTTACTACAGTTGTCTGATATTTCAATGTCCTGTTCAGAGCATGAATGCAATACAGTATATTTAATTACACTATTTTAATCACACATACTCAGCAGACATAATCAAATGGACAAATTACTAAGTGTGCAATTTTCCAATTGTTCGCCAGAAATTGCACTAATAGAGGCTTTAAAGCTGGATATAATTATTTGCTTTTCATTTTGCATGGTTACATTATACTCTCTATTTTAAGCCTCGTTTCAGTTTAATTTCAGCCAGGCGTGGGGTTCTACCCATCCATGTTCAATAAAAAACGGCATCTCATTTGATAAATATCTGGTTCTTTACTGATGCTTAGTCGGGCCACATTGTGGTCACTGTTGTAAATCTAAAAATCTCTGTCTGTTTATTAAAGCTACGAATAACATTGTGATTTATTGTATAAAGAATTTATTTAGGAAGCACATTCACACAGAATTGCCACATCCATTAAAAAAAAAATCTGTAATCATTTTTTCCTTCATTAAAATATGTATTATTTATATTTGAGAATTTAGTATTTCTTTCATTCAAAGTTAAGTCAAAAAAATGTATATAGCACATTTCAAACAACAAGGTCTTTGTGGAAATGCAGTTGAAAATGCAGAGTAATTGTACATTTATGTGCAATCTTGTGAATGTGATATCAGTGCTGTTTTCACATCGCCCCACTCAGGTGGATTTAGCAAAATACATTCTCAACTCATAGGAAATTAAACAGAAGCCAAATATATGCAAGGTAATTCCCTGTATGCTCCAAGTACTACTATAATCCAAGTCATCCAACTCAACATAGAAAAAATTATCTAAGTTAAGCAAAGTGTTGCTTTGATTTTTGCAAAGTTCTTGAATTCTATAAAAACATATTCTTATCTCAATCAAATAAACGCTGGGGACTAGAATGGAGGGTGGGCTCCACAATAACTGTACCAGACTTAAGAAAATGCACTACCATATTTAATTGCAGTATTCAAGCTTTTTTAGAAGACTATGGGTGTGGTAAAAAATAAAGTACATTAAATAAAATTGGATACTCAAAACAGTGAAGAGAAGATGATTTCATGTTTTGATTATGGACAGTATATGTACTATGAACCACTGCACAAACCTGAAGCAGCTTCCCTGTGTTGCTGCGACTGTCAGTAGCCTGTCTGTCAGTCTGCCATGCTGTGATTGAGACATCAACCTAATCCATGTTTACACTGTCCTGCATGTGTCACGCCTAGCCGTTAACCACACAGAATTAGGCCGTGTTTGACACCTCCTGCAACCCGCCACTTGAACCCATCATCGACTTCAGGCTCAAACTGCAGTTCCAGTGCTCCGTAAGCAGTTACTGCATTGTAAAGGGCCGAGAAAGCAAAAATAAAGCAGGAGGCTATAAGGGGATCGAGGTGGGGTGGGGGTGGGGGGCAGTGTAGGAGAAACGATGGATGGCTGTGGGTAAGTGCCACTCCTTGAATATCCTCTCCGGCTCCCTTCCCACTTTGCCTCTCTCCCTCTGTCCTTCATTCTCCTCATGTCTCTCCTCCTCCTCCCATCTCTCTCCCTCATTCTCTCTATCTTCCTCTGCTTCCCTCTTTCTGTTGCTTACTCAGAGAAGCTGCCAGTGTTTGCTTCTCCTTATCCAGGTTTCTAATCCGCCGCCAGTGAAAGAGGGGGAGAGGGACAGGCAGAACCATTAGAGGAGAGTTATCTGAGTCACTCAATCTGTTATCACTCCTGTCCCTCTGTCCCTCCCGCCAGCTACCACCTCCCTCCCTTGTCACAGAGCTACTGATTGTAGCCCCTACCAGTTCCCCCAACCACCCCACCCCCCACACACACACACACACACACACACACACACACACACACACACACACACACACACACACACACACAGCCCACCTCTGAGTATGTTTGCGCATGTCTGTTCAACAGCTTTGTTGGTGTGCCTTGCCATAACTGAGCGCATATGTTATTGTGTACCACTGCACATCAATTTCTGCACCACCTGAAAATGGCTGCATCCAAGAATATACAAAAGTCCAACTCTTTTCATCAATGGTGTACTCTCAGTTAACTTCCTGTACCTGATCAGAAAGGGCCCAAGAAATAACATCAAATGTGGAGTATTTCTCTAGAAACTGAAGAGGAGACACCGAGTGTCCCTGAGGGCACTCTGAGGTGTGAAGCGGGTGCTCTAAAATATGCCTGCACCGTTTTGTTGGCACGGGTGATACTAGGACTGAGAGGGGAGGGCTAAAGTTTACCTAAAGGATAAATGTCAGAGGATCAGCTAAATTAGATCCCGCCTGTATTAAGACATCAACTGCTGCTGAAGTGTGAATGGTGTATGCGTGTGCTCCGTGTGTGTGTGTGTGTGAGTGTGTGTGTGTGTCTGCTCTGTTATGGGGACCCCTGCTCTTAGCTCGACAGCAGTCCAGGCTAAAATGGAGCTCAAAATGGAAGTGGCAGAATAATCCGTTTCCTAGAGTTCTGTCTAGTGCAGAACAAACCAGTGAAGAGGAATGTCTCTCTCTTCTCTCTTATGTCACACTGTGCTGCTCGTTGTCTATGGCCCAATGAACTGCACTGCTAATAACACTGTTTTAGAAAACGGATAATGACCATTTGAGTAGCAGGTAGTTTTTAATAATGCACAAAGACCACTCCTTTTCCTATAACACATCTGTAAAAAAAAATTAAGGCTAAAAACATTTAAAACATGTCATACTTTAAGGCAGTTAGCTGGAAGACTCTTCAGTCCAGTGGTATGAAATGCATCAGAGCTCCTTGACCACCATAGCTGCAGGCGTCCTAGACCTATCTTTATTTACCATGAGGGTTATATAGGTGGACACAGTGTAAGTACTGTTGTGGCCCTAATATGTGAGACAGGTAATAGGTTGTCTTTTCTAGCCCAGGCCCAAGTGTGGTACGTTGGCTATGGTCACTGAGAGCATTGCTGCAGGGTTCTAACACATTTGTTCGTATATCAGAGACTACCCAGATCACAGCCTGAGAAACATGCTGGCTATCAATTTTATGTGAAAATACAGACGGAAGATGACTGCATTTGGATACAGATTCTGTGGGTAATTTGCTGTGAAAACATTGCCGCCAGCTTTATGAGAATTTGTGTTTTTCAAATTTTGATGTCTCCATCTTGGTATATGGGGGAGGCACAGCACAGCTTAAGGCAACAACAGGAAAATGGCTGGTGCGAAGTGACATTTCTGCCGCTTCGTTCATGTTCCGTCATTTAGAAGTAATGGCCGTGACCACTGCCTCCGTGTTTACATAGCAGTGGGCTCCCAGCTCCCAGCCTGTGACAAATTATAAAAGCCAGGCCTCTGTAGCCAGGCTGCATTTCATTAAACTTTAACTTCCCTTATCTACAGCGACAGAGGACAGAATAATAAAGGCTGACAGGTATCTAAAGATGTATGTTTAGACTAGGGGACAAGAACAGCATGAGAGCCTTAACCAGCTTTGTCACCAAAGAAGGGACATATGTTGTGGGCTATAAAAACTGAAGGCAGATGTTGCTGTTTTACTGAGGCTGGAAGAGGTTGTAGACGCTGATGGTGCTTTGCACATACAGTATGTCTGCCATGAATAGCTGTCTGTTTCACTAACAATGCCTCCTGCTGCACATGACAAAAAAGAAAGAACGAAATACAGGTGTTATCAGATCAAATACAGTGAAAATATAATATTCACAAAACTTTGTGACTTTCACAAAAATTTGTTTTTTCAGCACATCGCTGTAGATATTAATGTATTTTTTGTCCTACTAAAATAACTGGTGGAAATCTCTATGTATTGGTGTTATATTATATTAAATGGGAAGTAAAAGATTCAATTGGTGAATTGCAGTCAAACCTAAATATATAATGGAATGCACGCATTTCATATAATATCCGTGCACACATACAGCACTTATATAGTTTGCATAAAAAGTTGGATATAAATCGAAGGTGACTGATTTTAAGATGTTTTTTTTTTTTTTATTGTGGTGGATGAATGAGTCAAAAAGAATACTTGAGGTATGCTGTCATTCATTATTAGTGAGAACAAGATGCCTCAGCCTTGCTTGGCTCTCTCTCTCTGGTTGTGTTTTTCCCCCTACACTGAGGCCGCTCTGAAATCCACTCTACACAAAAAGACCCCTCAGAAAAGAAACTTGGATCTCAGGCGCAAGTTAGATGAGGTTTATATCTCAAAAGGACAATGTGGCAAGGCCAACATTAAACCATGTTAAGATCTTCTGAGAGAAGCAGTTGATTGATTCCATAGAATCTTGTTCATCAAGGCCACCAGGTTTGAACCAAAGATATTTGAAATGTGAAGAAGAAAGAGGTAGTTACGGCAACAAAAAGCTGCTGAAGCGGCCTTTGTAAGTATCTGAAAGGACCTATCTACAGCTTGCTAGGCTCTCCCGTTGAGCCAACGAAAGACTACCATGTAAATAAAAGCCAAGGGTGAGCTCACAACTTTGCCTGCGTGAATAAAAATGTCCACAATAACATTAAAGATGCGTACACAAATAAAGCCAGCCATTCATTTCCTTGTAATACTCAGCAGGCGCCTTGTCTTTATTCAGTGCCCTGAAAGTATATGAATTTCTTGTGCAGTTTATTTCAAAGTACAAAAAGAATTCATGTTGTATCTGCAATTTGGTCTGTGTTCAATGTTAGCGCAGATTTTTTTGTGAGACCAGTGATTGTCCAATATAATTTTCAATATCCAGTTTCAAAAGTGACCAGGCTGTGTACACATTTATGCGCTGCCAATTTTGTGATTTTCCTATATACTCTCCAGGAAAGGTTGTTTTCTGTGGTCTCCCCAGTGTGTGTTGCTAGACAGCTGTGCACATGCTGAGATAAGGTCAGATATGGCCTTCCCCGTGGGTGTTGGTGGTGGTGTTGGAGGGTATCGGCCAGCCTGAGGAGTGGACAAGGTGGCCGAGATAGCCTTCTCCTGCAGGCGAGTAGGTCTGGAGTGCTGCTGCGGCTGCTGCTGCTCTCTTCCCCCCTAGCAGCCATGTCCTGTTGGAGTGAGCCCCTTCACCAAAGCTTTGTCTGAGAAGAGAGTAGCCGAAAGGGCCCTCTGACACACTGGACAAGACCCTTCAATATACAAGCTCCATCTCCATAGCCTCGTGACCAACCTCAACTACACACACACACACACACACACACGTGCACACATTCTGCATATGCTTATGTGTGGCACCACATGAGTGCTGATGTTGTTTTATCTACTGTTTTTGTGTGATTTTAAAGTTTGAACAGAGTGCTAAGCTCAAACACAAACATTGGGAGCCGGAGGCGAGAGCAGAGCGCCATCTGCCCTGTTCATGGCCTATCACGGCTTTCACTGTCAATTTCCAACAGCAAAGCCTCTGCATTCATTGCAAACCAGGGGAGAGAAAAGAAGCAAGATAGAGTTGTACACTGCCTGAGTAAGTTAGTAAATAGTTCTTTATCTATAGTGTTTTTTGACTGTTTCTCTGGGAGGAAAAATAGAGATATAATCAATAATGAACAACCTTGAAAATGTGAAAGGATGCAGGCTTTCACCTTCCGTACTTTCCTCCTGTATTTGTGTTTTCTAATTTACAATCAAAAAATAAGTTTTCTCCATTGCTGAGCTCCCGACTGCATCTGTTCCTGAAAAAGATTGCAAATCTCCCAGTCAATACCAGCACACAATTGTCTTTCGTGTTATCATAAATAACAACCCACCTTTGCTTGACTCTCGGAAGACATTTCCTAAGTCTCCACAGATAACTCACACCATGCGTCACTAGACGTGACAAAGCCCACAGTGTGACATATCTAGACCAACGTAGAGGACTCGGAGAAGATGAGGGAAGAAAAAAAGAATAAAGACGAGAGTGGTGGGGGAAGTAGTGTATAAAAGGAATGTAGTATAATGTATACTGGTTTTGTCCAGGTAACTGTTGGCTCAAATACAGCTGTGACACATTTGAAATTGGCCCTGGCCTGCCTACAAAGACGGACAGAGACGCTGCAAGCACCAGCCAATCAATACTCTCCAGACACCTGCTCGGCTTGGAGAATCCTCAGATATTGACCTTCAATTCAGCCGGCATTCAGATTTGATGAAAAGAGATAAGCACTCTAATCTGTCCGTGTCTTTGCGCTTCCATATTGACTAACTGACACAGACTTATTTTAGCTCTGGCTGCATGCTGTCGTCACACACCAATGTGATACATAAACCTAATAGATGTTTATTTGAAAGAGGCTAATATGAAAATTGCCGCTAAAGACACATGAATCAATTTTCAAAAGCAAACATAATTGGATATTCCGGGACACTTATTAAATGTGAATTGGCCTGGGTCTTCTTGTCTGTCAGAATAGTCTGCCCCCCATCCCCACCCCGTTGCTATGTTTCCTTGTGTGACACGTTATTATGCTCAGTTTTTCTCCGTCAGTCATAGTCATTTAACAGATTGCTTGCCATGGAGACACTGCTGTAAATTCTCAATGGATGGGGTGTTTGTTTAAAAAGAATGTGTATATATGTTACCACATGCTTTTATGCGCACGTGTATAGATACATTCACACATAATACTCGGGTAGGTCCTTTTCTTACTCCTCCCACCGTAGTCCTACATTTTCACAGTTGTAGGCTGGCAGTTAGAGGCACTTGACAATGATTAGAGGAGTAGGAGGAAGTGCTTACTGAGAGCCACTGCATAGGATAGTGATGCCCACATACTGTCTGTGCCACAGACCTGCCATGAAGGTGACCATGTGGACAGCTATATACACACACACACACACACACACACACACACACACACACACACACACACACACATACACACACACACACAATCAAATGTTCAAATGCACAGATTATTGGAAAGATTCACACGCACCCGACCACGCATGATCACGCATCCCATATCAGAGAGCCATCCGGTAATTTTCATATTCGTATTTACATGTATATGAGAGCCAGCGCATCCAAGGAATACAGACCTATTAAAATTCTGACGGAATCCGTAAATACCCACCTCCGGAGAGCCAGGAGAAGGAGAGAGACAGAGAAAGAGGCCAGTATATTTATTTGAGTGACATTGTCTAAATTGAAGTTTGACACTCTTCACCACTCTAACCTTTATGCAAATGTAAAAACATCTATATGTGATGGACAGAATTCAATTAACTGAGATGACAGAAAATAATCTAGTGAACTGAATACATCATGCAGTTGAAAGTAACATAATCATCCTGGTAGGAAAGGGTTGGGGGGGGGTCAGTGGGAGAGAGACAGAGAGAGAAAGAGAAGGAGCGAAAGAAGGGGGTGGAGGAATGGAGGGAGGGCACAAAGGAAGTAGAAGATAGAGCCCATTTCTCCGCCGTCTTATCGAATGGCACAAGCTCCATTTCTCCAAAGCGGAGTCTTCAGTCCACTAAACTCTTGATCTCAAATGAGAGACCCTGGAACACTGTTGCTAAGCAATTAGGGGGGCTTATTGAGCAGCTGATTCCAGCCGCTCAGTGTCCATCATTACAGTTTTTCCTCAACCTCATAAACTTCCTTACTGATGAACAGCAGCCAGCGCCCAGTGACCATGCACACAAAAATGGGCTCCTATGGCAAGGCTGCAAATTACATCGCCACCCTTATTTTACACAATATAGAAAGACTTCCCCCAAACAATTGTTGCTGCGTGGACCCTTTAGATGTATGTGTGTGAGAGAGAAGTAGAGCGGGATAGTAATAAATCCTTGAAATTCTGGAGCACAAAAACAATCTTCCACAACTCCTGGGTGTTTTCTGTTCACTTAAATTCCACAGCATAAACACTAATGATCACATGTAATGATTATAATCACCTTATGCAATAAAAAAATTAGCATAGGTAGTTTACATACACTGTCCATATCATCTAACAATTAGCCTCCACAATAGGAATCGGTGAAAAGACCAAGCCGTGGGGTGGGAGGAACCAAAGGAGCAACCAAACCTGCCTCACAAAATCTGTGCACACCTTAGTGAGCTGTTGGCCAGATGGGGGCACCCTTAACCAAGATATGAGAAACCATGTAACAATAGTGGAGCAGCCTGCCATAATTATACATAGAGGTGTATATAGGACTGGAAATGTTTGTTGTTGTGCTCAAAACTATTCAAAAGTAAATACTAGCGGTACAAAGCAACAACAATGCACCCAAATACAAAGTTTAATTAACAGCATACTTTCCTACACGCGGTTCAATGTATTCTGTGAGATCAACCTAGAATGGATTTTCTTGACAATGATCATACAAGTAAGCACACATGTACTCTAACACATTTGTGTTTTCAGTGTGGCAGCCTAGTAACCAGAGGCTGCTAGTCTATTGTGTGTTGAGTGCTAACGCTAGGTGGCTCTGTGCTCTCTTAGTGGTCCTGGGGAGCCACACAGTCTTACTGGATTGGTCTTGTGTTTACACAGAATTTACGATATCGTACATTAAAGCTGAAATGAAAAAATCAAATAAAAAAATAAAGTCATATCTTGAAATTAAAAAGGTCCACGTTAGATCGCATAGATCAATGCCAATAGTGTATTTTAGAAAAAATAGAATGTTACAATGCGTTGTGGAGAAGAAAAACCACGGTATCAATCAATGAAATCTACCTCATTGGTTTGAAAATCTCCTCTCAATTCACATATCTCCCCTAAATTGTATTAGAATGCTGATTTAATCCCCATCATTTACATGTGGCTAGAAAATGGTGTTGCAGAACTGCAACCCGCAGTCGTAATGGACGGTTAAGTGACTCCTCACCAGATCTCTTACATATAATATAAGTTCCATTAGCCCTGAAATGGCTACTGTATGGTATTTAATTAAATATAGCGTTTCAAAGAAACCCACGGCAAGCAATTTAGAGTGTGGTTACATTTGAAGCTTGTGTGAGGTTACTCATGCTTTTAACTACTGCACCCACTGCATAAACTGTTAATTAACATATTTAGAATGAAGTAGATTTGCCATGTACTAATCATTCTCTAATTCACTGAGAACTGCAGCCTTTTAAACACTGGACAGTAATCAACATGCCAGGCCTTAACATTCCATAATCTGTAATTACAGTATTTTTTACTGAAAGAAAGGAAAAAAATATATAAATAATATACATAAATTAACTTATTGATGTGATTGGTTAATTGATGCCTTTACGTGCAAAGGCGAGGTCTATTTGCCATGTATACACTGAAATACTCTTTGTGACCTACAATAGACACATTCACAAGAATGTTAGAGAGGAAGAGACAGAGGACAGAGTGTGCTCTCAAGTGCTCATAATAAGTTCCACTAATATCAAATGTAATGTTTCCTGCTGTTTGGAAGTATTGCTCAAACAGTATTGCTCAAATAATAAGAAATATCTGCTTATTCCCCATCACTATTATGGAAATGAGTCCACCTTATGGTGCAATGGGTGGGCCTGTCCCAGTGCACCATGGGTAATGTTTTGACTCCTCAGGTATAATAAGGGAGCTGTGGCTCGGCTGCTGAGAGGGAGAGTGGCAGCACTCCAGCCCTGACCCCCTCCTAATCCGGGGAAACCCATCCTGGACTGAGTCCCGCCTCACTCACAGCATTAGGATTGAGGAGAGAAACGGACTGCTGCTCAGAGAGGACCAGGAGACTTAATATACCTGTGCACAGATTATACATTGGACTTACTCTTAACTACACTTCATCCCCATTCATTCTCTTGGCTCGTGCAGATCTTACAGGATAACCTGTACCTACATTAGATAGGGCCAATTACTGAGATAAAGTACCAGAGAATGAGTGAGATCTTTGCAAATGCATTTAAATATGATGGCAAAAATGATACCGGGCATGTTTGTGTCATTATTTTCTATGAAATGTTTGTCTATATACATCTGCACAAAAATGCAACAGTGGAAAAAATACAAAACCTTTTTCTAATTTCCTGAACTAATTTTCTCACTGAAGTCAATAGGAAAATTAGCTATGCTAATTAGGACTGCTGAATCAGAAAAATATGAATGTAAAACTTCATGACAGGAAGGTAATCATTGGATGTCTTCCTTGTGACCTATGTACAATCAGAGGATAAAGCAATTTGCAAACTGGCTGGGGTTCAACATTTTTGTATTATTAATTACTTACAAAATAAGTTACTTTTTATCATTTGTTTTGGTTGCATCACACTCAGGTACTATGGGGATCAAACACACATGTATTATGATTGAAAGAGTACCGATAAAGAGGAAATATATATATATATATATATATATATTTAACATTTCATTAGTTCCATCCCAGAGGCCTATGATTCAGTCACATAAACACATCAGGAGAAGATCACACAGCAGGCAGGCAGGCCGCTGCTGTACTGGCTGTTGTGAGGTGACTCTCTCTACGGCTTCAACGGCGGCAAATCCCAGCAGGGGACGTTGCCTGATTGCTGACCACGCACACAACAATGTTGCCTGTGAACCCACCGCTTTATGCCTGCCCAGGCTTTGATGCAACATCTAATTGGCCGAGGTGAACTGTTACTGTGGCAGCTTGGGGCCCAGCTCCACTGTACGCCAGTCCACACAGTCACTGTGCGCATTTAATTGCTCCTTTACTTCTTTGTGTGTGTGTCCATATACACATCATATCAATATTATGTACATCTGCTTTTTGTTTGCAACCATTTCTGTGTATCTATGTGCATTTGTTTGTACAAGTTCTGTATTAAAAATTAAAATTTATTGTTTGTTGTTTTGAAGTATTATAGTATAATTAGAGATGAACTGATTTCAGGGTGGGGTGGTTATCTGTGATATGACGAGGTGCATGGTAGAATTAAGATGGAGTGATTTGGGGCTTTGTTGCCCGGTGGTTTGTTTTCTCAGTTCTTAATGTAGCTCAAGGTACTAGTGATTGGCTTGGGTGGTGACAGGGTGCGATCGAGTAGAAGAAAGAGTGAAGGGTGTCGTAGTGGTTTGTTTTCACAGGCCCTTCACTTCTCAGCATTTGGCGATGGGTCTGGAGCCTGTTGTCGCCACGGAGGGGCTGCTTGTGAGTGGCGCTTTGTTTAACTTCCTCTCAGTACTGGAGAAACCAGCAGGGCCTGGTAATGAGTCTGCAAACAGAAATCACGAGGAAGAGAACAGCGTTCCTCATTACTAATTGCAGTGAGTGATGTGTTGCTTGGTATTTTAGCAAGAGGTTCTGTTTAAAAGGATATAGTGTTAATTATATGTAATTTGTCATAAAAGATCACTGTACTTCCTATAAGTACTAAACACAAAACTCGTATAAAAGAACAGCAGGGCCTAGCTAATACATAAATTACTTATACCTACGGGAAAGTTGCATTGGCAGTTACATGCCAACACAGATTTTCACGTAAGAAATGAAGGGCAATTTTAGAAGCTGTGCTGCTTTGTTTATTTGCATAAAATTGAAGAAGCACCACAAAGTATCATGTATCTCAGCTTTTGCTGAACTCACCAGTGCACAATGACTGATTATGGCAAATTACTATCCCTGTACGAGCTGCCGAGAATCCGCTCTCTGTGCTGTATGCAGGCCTGAAGCAGGGGAAGAGAAATTGTTCCGCCCAAGTACCATAAAAACAGATTGGAAGCTCGGCACGGTGAATTAGCTGCACAGGAAGCCCCCTAAACCCCCTGTTTTATTCATGAGCATGAAGGCTATCGGATTCTAAGAAACCCCTGTGGTCTCGCCCGCTACATCAAGGTTGCATGCCGCATCCATGGAAGGTTGCATTTTTTTACATGCCGCAATAAAAAGCATCAAAGATTAACTGTTGGTGTCATTGCAGAGTGTATAAACAAATGATTAATCCTAATGCAGTGAGATCAACCCAGCAGCCTTTTGAAAGATTTTAACGAGCAAACCATCATTCAACTAATAGAATCTTGCTTGAAAAGTCCACAAGTTACATTTTGGGGTTCAGGTCTTTGTTAAGCCAACCAGGGGACGAGTTGGTGTAAGAGTGGGGCGTGGAGAAACTTTGCACTACTGTTATGGAAACGCATTGTTGTTGGTAATCCTTTGGAAATTGAAATGGGGAGAAGCAGTGGCTCCTAAGGGGGAGCGATGCAGTGGACACACACATGGCACGCTACACTAGAGCATTGCAGAGCCTGAGAAGTTGGTGGTAGCCACAGGGGGTACAGTGGATTGGGGCCAAATGAGAGGAAGGTGAAAAGGCCAAATCTGCCAAAATTGCAGAGGAGTGTACTAGAGAAAATAAGCTTTCAAGTTACCAACATCTCCTGCATTGAGTTTACTGTTACACTATACACTGTGTACTGTGACTGGTGTACCTATAACAACTTATTCAGTTTACCATCTGCTATTACATGAATATATACTACAGAAAGCTCATAAAACTGCAGAACCAAAAATGTAAACTGTGAATCAATGGGGAGACAGCAATAGGACGCTGTTGTTGTTTACTTGGTTTGTCTGGGTGCCAACATTTCCTGATTGTCCTCTCTGAATTTAGCAACTTGGTCTCTTGTCATTACGGTGGCACTGAAGTCCTAATGAGTGGAATTGTTGTCTGAAAGATGGCCCCCTTTTTTCTCTGCTGCGAAAAGCACATTAGATCCAGACAGCTCATTTCCATTCCCCCTGTCATCTCTCTAGAAATGACGTGCAGTGCTTGAAACTGTTTATTTCCAAATTCAGACCTCCTCCGCGGCAGCCATCGGCTTCAATTACCAGTTTTTCCTGAGCGGAGCCATCAGGCAGCCTGACACTGAGGTCCAACCTAATTCCCACCTTCTCCAAAGTCAAGAGCATAATGTGCAGATAAAAAAGGTGGAAAATAGCCTGCCACTCATTAGCATGCAGCGCCTGCCTGTTCATTTGCTTGCTGCGAATGAAAGTTCTGACACTCAGCGCCTTGTGCAATATGAGAATAGTCCTCTTCAGACTGCCTCGTGTCCTTACTGCCATGGAAAGGTCATCGGCAGAGGTGCGCGCTCACCAACCTGGCTCTCTGCTCTTCACTGGCCCACCTGGGAGAGGGGTTAGCCGGGGGTATTGATTCAGGGAGAACCTCATTACCTGCTGAATCAACATATTATTGTCATGTTTCACCCAGCTGAATTGTTTACAAGTGTCTTTAGTGCGGGCAAAAGCCTGCTCTGGTGGGCCACGACCGCATTCATTAGTCCCTGACCCCAGTGATTATGTGTTATCTGATACGCTGCTATCTGGCTTGGCCGCATGAGCAGGGCCACTGGCCTGCATCGGCCTGGGCCCATTACAAGCCCTCTCTTTTTCTCTCTCCCCCTTGATCCCTCTTTCCCTCTGTCTGTGCTCCCTATGAATGTATCCATTAGCCTGCCGATGTGTAAATTGTTTTCACCTGCACTGCGGGCAGATGGGGAGCAGTGTCTCTGTCGTGATTTCCTATGCATGAGCTTTCTAATCAGTTAGAGAGTAACACGATTCCCTTGCTCCTTGCTCAAAAAAGGTGAGCTTGCGCAAGCATGCACACATACATTACATACGTACACACACACACATGCACTCGCACTCACAATATGCAATCAATATGCATGCTGTGTTGTGGGGATATTGGTGCAGTGGTAGCGGTGACAGGGTTCATTATATGGGCTCGCCTTACAACACTGCAATGGCTTAATAGGTAAGGACCTGGCCTGTGCTGATCCTTGCTTCTGCTGTTCCCAATTTCAGTTCAAATCTAAGGATAATTTCACCTGGAAGACTAAACCCACATAAGCACAATGGTATCCAGTAGCAGTGTCAAACGAGTGTGACCCATGGAAGAGACAGGAGATGATGCCCCTCACACAAACAAATAAAGCATTCCCTAATACCTTAATGTGGATGTGACATATGCCCTGTGGGCCTCTCCTGTAGAAGGGGGTCAAATGGGCCATCCAGGACTGGATTGGCTCTTTGTGTGTAGGTGCAGGTGCTCATATAATGAGCTGTCTATTCCTGGCTGCTTGTCTTTTCTGGTGCTCAGACAGGTTACGGATCTTGGTACTGTATGTAGGATGCTGTATCAAAATTGCTGATGACATGATGAATGCTATTGTAGTTTTACTATATGCATTTTTTTGCAATTGTACTCCCAATAACAGACCCACAACTACATTAAAGAGGGGGCACTGAACCCAACATTTGCTCCTGATGCTGCGCCATCGTAGTGTAAATGAGTGTGAATGGTTAACTGTTAAGCAGGTGGCACCTTGTACAGCAGCTTCAGACACAGTGTACGAATGTGTGTGAATGGTTCCTGTACTATGAGTAGTCGTTAAGACTAGAAAAGCACTATAGAAATTGCTTAACACATTGCTTAACATATTCAAAACCTGACAATACATTTAGTTGAACAGACAGGATACTAATGCACAGTGAGACAAGACCAAGAACAACACAAGCTACCCTTTAGTTCAGCATCAGTAATAGGTTCACTTTAGTGCAAGTCACCTGCTGCCTTACAGCTGTCACCACCGAGCCTGAGCTGGTAAACATGGAGGTGGAAGGGCACAGTCCTAACAAGGCCAGGGATCAGGGTAACAAACCAGGCCCACTATAGGCGCAAACATTACACCCTGGCTGTGGGAGGCCTGACCCAAACAGCCCAGCCTTCATAAACCTCATAATCTAAAAACCACACACACTGCCCTTTTTCACTGCTGTGTCACACCGCCCCTGCTACTGCTGTCAGTCAAACTCCGGGCTCACAAACTCTTGTCAAACTGAGAGATGATCCTCTCCTTGCTGTCGTTCTTGCCTACTGACAGGCTCTGCCCCTGGACTGCGAGCATGTAAAAATGATTAGAAAAGCAGCAGATGTCCAAACGAATAAAAAATGAATAGAGAATGAATTCACTCTGCAAACTATGACATCACAAGGCTAGCGTTGACTAACAACAAGCCACTGTCGTTAGACCTGGGAGTCTTTGTTCAAAACCACATTGAAGCATTGTGCTCTCAGACAGCACTCGAGACTGCCCTGATGTTTATTCAAATAACCAACAAGTGCAGCATCATGCTGAATCTGATCTCCTCACTCATCATTAGTGATAGAATAGACAACATCTACAGAAAAAAAGGTTTATAGAAACAGCTACATTTGAAAAGTGTCTTAACACAGCTTAGCACAGCCTCATGCTGTTCAATTTCTTTTTGAGTCGCAAATGAAAAGGCAAGCATTGCAAACTCCAACCCATTCTATTTTGTCAGCTTTCTTTTCCATGAAATTATAAAGGGGATTTGTTGCATGCTTTTCATCCACTTGATAGCACTTAACTAATTGCTGTCCTCTCATAGACAAAAACGCACTCACAAAACATCGACACACAAATAAACCATATGCAGGCATGCTGGCACATGTGTGCTAAGGTTGGACGGTAATATGGTATACAGCGGGGTCTTAAAAAAAGCAACATATCAGTTTCAATACCGTCATTAAATAAATGCAATGGACTTATATAGGAGGATTAAATATTAAATATCATTTATTTATTGCCTAAAAATGTTTATGTGTGGTTGTCATCATGTGACAGTGTGGAGGAGAAAGAGAGAGAGAGAGAGAGGGGGAAAGATGGCAAGTCGTGTGACCTGGTCTCAAAGAAGAACACGACTTCTGCAGTTTGGCAGCATTTCAGGTTCATCATCAAAATTTGAATACCGCCCAATTCTAATGTGTGCACATGCAAACACAAACATATAAAGATTACATTTTGTATCCTTTCTAAATTATAATAATCAGACGTAGTTCTCAACATATACTACTAATAGCATCATTTGGACACATTTAATCTTTATAAAATAACTTTGTTACAATCAAACTATACCTTTGCCAACTACAAGTGCCTACTTTTTGAAACGATTATAAAAGCCTGGTCAAATCTCTTTCACTAGTGGTATCAGCCAATTATAGAAACAAGTGACCGTCTAATTAACACATTGAACTTGAAAGCGTTTGCACTCTGATGTAGAATGCTCTCTGGAAAAAAATATGTCAGACCTTAATTTGCAATTTCACAGTAAATCACCCGTGTTCTGGGCAAACAATAGGCTTTAACTCAATGGAAACACAATGGCATTGTAAATGTTAAAATGTGTTGATAAATGTCACAGTTCTTTTAAACACTCCACAATAGGCAGCTCCGACGCCTTTTTTCTTCATAGATGAGAATTGAGTATTTGCATTAACCCCAAACACTGCTTCAGTATCTAAGTGATAGTGAAAAGAGTGAAGGGAGAGCCATAAAAACCAGAACTGTGGAACTGTGGAAGAACAGCCACAAAAGACAGATAAACCCAACACCACAGAGAGGTGAGCCAACTGTTCCAAGTCTCACACAAGGGAAGAAAGAAAAAGGAGGGGGGTGGAGAAGATAATTTAGCATTTGTGTAAGCTGTTTATCAAATTATTAACTGCACAGATGTTTCTGACTAGCTAGGGGCTGAACATAGGCCCTGCCAGGCAGGGGAACAAAGGTCTGAAGGATTCAACGGAGATGTGCACTGAATATCAATTTAATTTACTAGCTGTTAATTCTCATGCAAATTGTGACCTCTGTTAGGGCATATCAATGGCCATACACATTGTATGTCTTCTGAGGAGCATTAGGCAGAAACAGAGCAGAAACACTGTGTAAAACTACAAACAGGGAAAATGATATTTTCAATACAGCTATTCATGTAGTCAGATTTGAAAAATGTATGCCTGGCCGTTTTTTGTTTTTACTGATAAACACTTAAAGGCTATACTCTATTATTCAAACTGTATTTTGTTTAGCACCATTTGGGCTGTATACGTTTTTCTAACAAGACTGTACTGTATATAACTCACTGTAAAGTTTAAATGAATGCTGTTCAAGAAACATGCAAATAAAATCAAGAAAAGAATTTTTCTATGCATTATCTACGCAAAAGGCCTGAAATCATACTCAGCAATATTTACCTTGAGTGTCTGTACTTTTGATGCAATCTCACTTGGTGTCAGTACATCTTGCGGAGGTTTCTGCCTGATACACAAAGTAGGGGAGAACATTGTGAGTAAATGGTGTCTCTATTTTGGCAACCAAAATCTGCTGAAAATATAAGCATGAATGCATGGTATGACATCCAACAAAGTTTTGATGACTGGCATCAACCTCAGATGCGCTTAGCTGGAACAGCAATGTTGCAAGTCCCATTTTCTTCATCACCTCCAAAGTACCGCCTTTCAGCTCTCAACAGCACAAACAAAAAGCCTGGCAACAATATCAATTATACAAGCAGGGGGCAAACAAGGGGATTTATTTTACAACAAATAGCCTCACAGAGAGATGCTGAATAGGGCAGATTAGCATTAGAAAAGGACAACAGAACTCCCCAGTTCAACAGCTAAAGAGCAATTTGATGGGACTGGAATTGGGGAAATTGCTTGATTAGGGTGTACATTTGGATGGGGCTGTCAGTTTCAGAATCCCAGCAAGGATGTGTAGTGTTGTCGCTTTGATAAAATGGCATGCAGTCAAAACATGACATTATGAGAACTGTCAGTGATGAACTTTGATAATGAAAGACAAGATCAGGGGATGATACAGCATCCATCTGGGTAAATGAGACATCAACCTATCTGATAGAGCTGGGGAAGCTTATCAAATTTAGACAAAGAAAGTCTTTTAACGGCTGGTATTTAACCCAGTCAGTTAATATACAGTTTTTGTCAGCAAAAGGTGGGGTTTTATTAACTATTTAATCCTGGAAGCATCATGTATTAATCATTTTTGATAAACAAAACACAACATAGCTTAACATTAAGTACGGCCGTTGAAACTTTAGTTTGTTTGTTGAGGGGAAGTTTTTCCTTACCCTGCTTCTGTGACAGCAGGGCCACTATTTTGTACAAAGCATAGCTCTGTAGCCTACATGTTAAGAGCATCAGTTGGTTATCAGTCCCATTGACAGTTACTCCCCGATGTAAATCGAGTGCAGATTTGAGTCGCGCATGCTCAGATTTAAACGGTTTACGGCATAACGTGTCATAACGAAATTTGTGAAATCCATAAAATAAGCAACTTTGTCATTACTGACAATAACAGAAGATGGAAATCATGTCACAAACGTTGAAGCTATCTATGGTTGTTTGATTGCTAAAGTTAGCTCAAAACGCCATTCAACTGACAACCTTTGTTGTGTCTGATTGCTAACTTGTAGCTAGTAGTGAACAAACTTCGTTAAGTTTATCCATTTTTATTCTTGATATTACAGAAGTCTCTCGTTGGCATCTTGTTGACTACTTGTCGCAAAGTGACGCATGCGCCACACTCGACTTTGACATCGGGAGAGTGACAAAGAGCAATATACTCGCACCACGTGCTCTCTGTTTATCACCAGGGTATTCTGGGAAGCGGTGCTCATGGTAACCAATGTAAACAGCAGCCCTTCTTCTCCTCCTACTTTCCTCGGCTCTGCAGTAGCGCCAAAGCGGATGAAAGTGGCAAGAATGGCTCGCAGCGAGAACCAGTATTATGAAAAGATAACATCGATTCAACAAAACATGCACATAAGGTATGGTTTCCCTCTTTTTGGTGAACGGGACACGGCCTAGTGGAGACTCGAGTTGTGATCGCTGACCGCCGGGTAGCCTCCTCCTGCCGCTTGCCACAGGGAGATAACAGGATAGCTACTTAGCTAGCTAGCTAAACAGACAAGTCAGGGCAGACGGAGATGCTGTATACCTAGCTTGTTCATTAGCCTATTATATCAGACGCTACCTTCAGCTAACAACAGTAATGTTACACTTGCTGTTGCATGTAACGTTAGATGAATGGAAAGCTAATCTGATGTATCTGTAAAAGGTTAGCGTCCGCCTATTAGCCAAAGTTCACATCAAGCTACCTAGCTAATGCCCGTGTTTATTTTGTATGAAACGTTAACGTTAGTTTGCTATTTCTTATAAGGTTATCAACATTAGGGTACGAATGTAGCTGATGTTATATAGATAATTCGCATATCAACATTAGCATACAGAATGTTAATGAGTAAAAAATAAATAAGTACCGTTAATATGCTGATAATTAGCCCTCAATTAGCCTAGCAAAACCACGGAGATGCTGTAGAGGTCCGTGTGGGTGACAGTTCCCCTGACTTGTGTGTGCAGGGAGAAACGGAGGCTGCAGCTGGAGAAGGAACTGTTTGCTTACTCCAGATCTGATACAAGAATGTAAGTTAACGTTATACAGATTACTGTGTATCAAAAAGAGATTAACATACCTTGTTCTTATACCTGGACTTTCAAATTTAAGATGTAACTTTTGATAAATGAGATATTGCACTAAGCCCTCAGTTTTAGTGTTGACCATGTATATTTAATCAGTATACACACTGTATAGATGCATAGGCATGTTAGTATTTTCATTTGGAAAAATGAAAAAAGGCACTGGCAGGTGTATTAATCTTAATTTGTTTTTTGTTCAACAATATATATCACAAGCATGTTACAAGCAGTACCCATTTTTCAGCCTGTTTTCACTGTAAATTGATTCTTGTGAATAATAACATTCCAGATTAAAAACAGCTGATAAAAATAAGATTAAAATTTAAAACACATTGTGCTTAACCTTTTCTTGTGAAAAGTCTAGCTCTTATTTTTTGACAATGCACCTTGATAATATTTCTTTTGAATAATAGTTCTCCACTGCCTTCAGCTCACAGATAAAGTGTTCCAAACTGCGCAGTTATCTCAAGGAAATCTGTGACAGGGAAGCACGAGCAAAAATGAGAAACCTTGAGCTTCTGAGAGATGTGGAGTGCATAGAAATTAGCATGAAGGAATATAGTCCTGACCATGCCCCCCTGCAACAAAAAAAGGTATAGCGTACACACACACACACACACCACACCCCTTTTTATTATTTAAATTGAATAATCATTTATTCATTTTTTGAATACTGTTATACAACAACTTAATACCAAATATACTGCACAATAAACTCACAAATAATATCATTGTTTATATTTATTTTATTATTATAGCATATGTGCTGTAATGTTAACACAGGGTAGAAACATTTCATTGCAATTGCTTGACGTGACAATAGTAAACCCTCAAACTGTGCAATTCATCACAACAAGCAAATAAACGAGGGAGAAAACAATGAGCCAGTCAGATTATCACTTAAAACTCAACGACAGTGCTTGACAGCTTAATATCAAATTAACAAAATTGGCTAATTATGACTCACTGAGTTAATTGCCCAATATAGAGACTCTGAAGTGCTCCAGAGGTTTAGTCATTCTCTCCCCTCAAGCAGTTGGTTTATTTCCTCTTGATGCTTTATGAGTCCTGCATGTTTGCTGTTGTTTTGGTTGTTCTGTTGCTCTCTGTTTCCATTGTAGAAAGTCACCCTGATTTTTCTGGTTTAATTCTGATGTTTTTGGTACAATGAACAACATGGAGTGGGCAGTGAGTAGAGTACAGTTACACATGCTGGGGTTCATACATTTATGACAAATAGTCTAATCGTTATGAGTATTGGTTGTGCAAAACATTCGAATACAAGACTGGATAAATGAGAAAATATTAAAGCAGTCTTTTAACTGGTCTGCTTCTGTAAACTGCCATTGTTTTGATGATAAGGTCTGGCATTCTTTAGCTAATCTAAGTGCCCTTTTTATTTTTATTTTTTTAAATTTGAGTTGGGATTAAGGCTGTTACTCTGGCCAGTCAGATAAATGTTAAAGGGTGTCAGCAGCAACACCGTTGACCCTTATTTGAGAAAACCCATTGTGATTGACGTTGTCACTTTTGCTTTCCTGTTTTCATACTATATGCAGATAATATTCAACAATGCTATCACAGCATTATAACAGACAATTCCTAGTGTTTGCATGAAGTGTCAGTTTGCCTGTCAGTTAAATATTATGACTATCATCTTTCTGTCATTTTTCTGCTCTTATCTTACTGTTATCCTTGTGTATAATTCATGTCGTTGCATCTCTTACAGGCTGACTTTTTCAAAAAGATTTCTAGATTTATGGAAGCAAAGAAGAATGCAGAGAAGGAGCTCGGCACAGTAAAGGTAATGCTCATATTTGCAACAAAGTGTATACCATTAGTGTGGTAAAATGTCAGATGTAACATATTTGTGCATCATGTACTTTACACGTCACATCTTCTACTATGTATTGTGTGACCCCTAGTGTGTGTGGATTTTTAGACCATTTTTTTATGGTTTAAAAATGGTACTTGTTTTTTTTTAATGTTGGATCCTTCCTTTTTAAATGTTTACAAGGTTTATGCAAATCTCAGTTCTTTTAAGCTATGTTTTCAGGTTTAGAATAACAAAGGAAAGTAGATATTATGCTGGGTAAATCTGTAGAGGAGTCTACATTTAAACTGTGTATCTGCAATAGCACAGGTGTCTAATCCTAGCTTGTGCATCTGTACAAGCGATGTAGTTCAAGTCCATAGCTGCTTTCTCCCTTCACTTAAAGCAGTTAAAGCTCTTTTAGATGAAATGTCTAAGACATCTCATAATAACTTGGAGCATGCTGTCTAGAGCAGTCACTTGTAACTGTGTGCAAAACCCCGTCAGCCTGTCGATATTGTAATGAGCAAAATGGTACCGTCACTCCATTATGCATACAAGCCATTGGCTGGCAGTGTGCATGTCCCTTAGGCTGCAGCATTCATTAAGGGAAGCTTACCGGGCTGAAAGCTGGAGACAGATGATAACGGGATATGATTTTCATATTTAATACATTCCTTGGAAGAGCACACGCGTGCCACAGATTGATAGAAGAATCAATTGCTACTTTAGTGGAACACTTTCTACTTTGCCCTGCAGCTACCGATGGAATCACTCAGCCAAGAAATTAACTTTTCCTCTTCTTTTTTTTTTTTACTACTACTTTGTGGATCTGCTGGGCAGGCTGCATGGTTTACAGTGAATGTTATTAAGCAGCTAACTGTTTGGTATTTAAGACGCTTATCAGAAAAGAAACAGAAGCCATCCTTTTTGTTATTATGTTTGGAGGGAGGCTTTTTTGCTTCACTCTTCCCCCCACCCCTTGGTGACATTGCAGACATGAATCAAAACTTGTCTAAAGGATTTCTAATAAGATGAAAAGTTAAAACATTGATCCTGATTCTTCTGAAAGATGAATTCTGACCTTGGCCCAAATAGGCTACACTTATTCAAATGTGTAAAGGGGATAGTTAGCGTACTTGAATTTCTTTCTAAATAGGCTTATTCAATTTATTTATGAAAGGGGACAATGCATATTAATAAAACGCATGATTTTACATGGGTTAAAATGCCAGAATTAGCCAAATGGCTATTTTTCATCTACAGTCCCCTGCCCTTGACTCAACTTCAACAAGACATTTAAAGTCTTTGAAGAATTGTATTTGACAAAAAACTACTATTTTTATGAGGTAATGGAAAGTTTTCTATCAAAAAATGAATATGCTATATATACTTCATTGCCTCCCCCATTTTTGCAGGTTGAAGCTGTGTATAGACAGCACCAGGACAGCTTCCTCTCTCACCCAGCTAGGGATTTTACACAACCACCAGCGGTAATTTTTATGGGCTGCCAGACCTCCAGAGGGTCTGACGCTGAAGCTGGCACCACAAGTGTACACTCACACCAAGCATTGCATCGTTCACCCAATCGCAGCATGCACTCCCGCGAACGTCTACCAAGTGGCCTTTTGAAGGACTTCAGAGTTGGCGGAGAGGATGCTGCCAGCAACCGAGCACATTTATCAGATGACATTTCAGGCTCAAACGATTCCCCTGACGGCTGTAATTTGAGTGACAAACATGAAAGAACGATGGCGGTGCACCCATCTGTTTGTGCCTTAACAGGCACAGCTGGCAATGTGCCTTTTGGAAGTGATGATGAACAAGAACCTCCACCTCTGGTGACCTTGACTGGGCCTGAGAAGAATCTGTCTCCCAGCAGTAGAATCATGAAGAATTCCCCTGCAGAACACACTGACTCCCGAGAGATGGCTCATCAGCCACCCATAATGGAAGATGGAGAGAGAGGTCACAGTCATTTCATGCCTCAGACCACTTTGGAAAAACAAGCTCAAGATATTCCAGGTTTGGAATGCTATTCATTGCTTATTACCTCGTAATATCTTTTTGTCTTTTCTAAGATCTTTGTTGTGTTTTACATTCAGGTAGATGTGAGAGTGTCAGTACACCAAGTTCTGATGTGCAGTGGTCGGAGAGCAGTGCTAGTGATCTGTCCATTTCCCTGACACAATCTGAGCTGGAAGAGGATCTACCAGAGGGTGTGGCACCTGAGGGGAATGGCACTTCTGGAGGGAGTGATGATCACAATCAGCACAGTCCTGAATCATCCCTCCACTCTGATGGGTCCAAGAACACACTACAGTTAAACTTTGAATCCTTAGCTCCAGTGACCGTGGAAAGGTACAGTATGTATGACTTATGTACTTTGTTGTCTGGAATTTTCAAAGTGTACCAATGGAGAAAAACTAACATTTTAAATGCTTTATGGCATTGCACTTTTTAAAACAATGCACAATGCAGTCAGTATTTTTTTCACCTAAGATTTAAGGCTACGCAAGCTGAGAAAGGAGAATGTTCTGCATAGCCATGCTGAACCACAGAGGGCTGTTAATGATAGGAGCGGGGGAAGACACCATACAGTCTTTGCCACCATCACATCAGAGACTGACAAAGAGGATTGTGGGAGTCACGGTCGATACCACCATGCTCTCTGTAGCTCAGCAGCTGCTGCAGTAGTGGCAGTGATGCATCTTATAGGGAGAGCTCAGGACCTGTCACCAACAATATTGCCATAATCCTAGATAATGCTGTAACAGAGCAATTTTCTGGTTGAGAGACCTCAGGAAGTCCCCAGTGGAGAAGGAAATTTGTGGCACCATAGAGTGTTCTGGAGGGTGGGCATGTGGACAGCACTTATAGTCACAAATCCTTAGCGTGATGATGGCCTCTGAGTTGAAGGATCATTTTGGATGGGGTTAGAGCCACTGAAAATCCCATGTGAATGTTTGAGCCCAGAGCCTCTGCCTTTCCCCTACAATATACCGTAGAAAAAGAAAACTTTTTGGGTGTGAATTATTTTATTATCTGACTGTCTCAGGGACATTTTTGTATTGTTCCCGTTCTTGGGTTACGTACATTATGTTATTTACGTTTTTTTTTAAATTTTATTTTATTAGATGATTTATTTTTTAGATTAGGGGCCCAGTTAAATATGTGCTCACAATGATGTTATTCAAAACAACCACATTTATATTATTTTTGAGCATGATCTAGTATATTTTATAAAAATGTATCAAAAGGAGTATGAAGGGTTTAATTTTCTCTCAGAGTTTAGCCTGTTTGTTTGTGCATGACTGTGTCTGTGTGGTCGACTATACTGTTTATAGTGTGAACTCAAGAGGAACTGCAGTTAGCCTGTGCCGAGGAGACGATGGTGGGGGCTGCAACTTTCATTGTTAACACTGTGTATGAGGAGAAAACCAGAGGCTTTGATGTAAAGCACAGAGAGCATCCAGTCTCTATCCTCTCTCTCTCGCTCTCTTTTTTTCTCTTGAGGTTAGAGTTTATATCGCTCCTACCATTCAGCTCACAGTCAGGAAAAACAAGCCTGGGCAATTCATTAGATTATCCCATTATATTTCTCCTCCAGCATTGCTGGGGTGAGTGAGGGTGTACGACTGAAATATCCTCCAGGTTGTTTCTTCGAGACTCATCATAATGGCCTCACCGTGTCCTGCTCTGAAATATGTCATCCCTGAACTGCAGGATGGTGCTGCCTCATTGGTGACAGCATGTAATACAATATTAAGTTGAGTTCTTAAAAATCTTATACTATATACAAGTCTAGAGGTAGAATGTAAAATGCACTGGCTTGAAAATAATGTACATGTTTTGCAACGTCATACGGCAGATTTTTTTCCCCTCAGTTGTCTTCTCTGGTTTAGTGTCAGTAAAGTTATTTTACATTATCACACAGTACTCTTTAACTGTATGCTTACAGTATATCCCAAATTTTGTCAAGCAACGTGTTTACTTCTGGTATATTTTTCTATTCCTTTGTGTGTTATATTTGCTGTCTGTGCCAGCATGGTGAGATTCGTCTTACCACTCAGCGGTTAGACCATAAGTGTGGTAAATCACACCAGAGCCAGTACTGTACACTGTGTAGAGCATTATCGCTGCAGAGAGGCTGACCTCTTCCTCCTAGCTTACAATACTCTCCTGATGATGTCGACATGCAAACAACAGCAGCATCTAAAGTGAGGTTGGAGACCTTGACATGAAAGCTGGCAACAATGCAATGAGAGAGAGAGATTTGCAGAAAAATACAACTAATTCACTTTCTCCCTCTCTAAAGGTCTCTTTTTTGAAGAGCATTGACAAATAAAGTGGAAAGAGAAAGATGACTATTTCAAGGCCCACGCTGACGATAAGGGAGAGAAGGAAAAAAAAAAAAAGATACAGCTTTTTGCCTATGCTACTTCAGACAACCTGAAGAGGACCTAGCAGAGACGCATTGCACACTACAGACTGTCATGGATATAATTCAAGCTGCCAGCTTAATCAGGATGTTACCAGGAAACAACCTGCAAAAAAGAGGGAGCAATTGTTTGCTGACCCCTAACCCAGGAGCCCATTACAGATTGTCATAAATTCTTTTTGGCCCCTTTTATGTCGGGGGGCTCAGGATCTCTCGGCTTGGGGTTTCAATTCAATGGGGGCCACCCAGAGCTTAATGCTCAAGAAAGAGATGGATTCCCAATATCCACATGCATTAGGCATCCATTTCTCAGTTTGCAGCCTCACACAGGACCAGATTAAAGTGTAAATCTCTCACCAAAAGAAATCATCTTGAGGCCCCCATTTTTTGTGAACATTTTAAATGTGAGATGGTGGTAGTGATCTTACAGAGTTATTAATATTGTTTATTTTTATAATCCTATTACCTACTAATTTAGCAATTTACCTGTTTATTGTTTCACTTTAAGTGTAGGCAGGGACTTCTACAAGCTCTAGTTTTAAATGGCAGGTTTCACAAGCGTTCCCCATACAACCTGTCATTACATGTGGCAATCTATCCATTGTTGAAGTCCTGTTATGTGGCAGTACCATTCTAAAGATCAGATTCCTCCAGCAGTCCTTGAGTACCTCAAGGAAATTGCCTGGAAAAATACATCACTGATTTTTGAATCAAATTGGATCCTGTTTTTTGTCTCTCTCTTTTTCCTGTACAAACAGCAGGCCTATCGATCACGTGGACTCCTATTTTTATTTCCTTTCACCACATTAATGGGTAATGTGTATTTAGTCTCTCCCAGGAAGGACTCTTTAATCTGCTGGACAACATCGAAGGACGACTTCATGGTGAACAGACCATTGTGTACGGGGGTTCTGCAATTGATGGAAGACAACTCAATAGAATTATCAGGTATGCTTTATTTCTTTCCCCAGACTTTACAATCTTATCTCTTGCTGTCTAAATTAAATGCTGTGTATATTTATTTTACGGCCATGGAGCAGTTTTGTGCCGACGAGGAAAACATATTATCCTTCTGCCAAGGGCTCTTACTTTAGATGAAGTGTCATCACCAACATGCACACGTCTTTATTTCTGAGGGTTTTCAAACACATGGGATTGTTATAGTAACCACCCTGTTGAATTGTTAGTGGGAGTCAGGGAGATGGAGAATGTGTTTCATTAGGCTGGGCTTATTTTTTCATAAGCTTTCATATTTCATAGCATGATTAATTTACCATAATTGGAGTTTGTGTTGTAAAGTACGGATAAATGTCTGGCAAATGAAAGCTTTCTCACTCGTTTTAAACCCAGTTTATACTTATCCCCATCTATGCAAACATTAGTGTAAATGATGTCAACAACACATTCAATAGTAAAGAGCGTAACCATCTTGTGTCATGATTAGAGATGGCCCGATACCATTTTTTCTTCCCCGTACCGATTCTGATACCTGAACTTGCGTATCGGCCAATACGTATACCGATCTGATACCAGTGTGTACTGCTGTCCCTTTATGGATGTGAGCCATATGGATTCTATCTTTGTTGTCTGTCTGGCTCAGGTTAAACTCTTTGTGAAACATGAACAAACGCAAACAATGAATGCCACAGAACTTTCTTTTATCATCCAGTTTGACGGTCAGTATTAATGGAAAAAGAACATAAACAAACTACTTTAACGTAGATTTTCTGTAGGGTTTTATTATGTGGTATCGGATCGATGCAAAAACTCCAGTACTTACCCATAATATTGTTTTAGGCTCTATCGGAGGCAATACCGATACTGGTATCGGAACATCTCTAATCATGACCCTCAGTGTCATGTTTAGTCCTGCTATGATTTTATGTGTATGTGCATTGACGTGTATGATCATACTTGTAGTGAGTGTGTGTGTGTTTGTCAAGTGTTAGCAGCTGTTGGATGTACTCCATATGCTCCTGACCCACGGGTTGAGCCCAGGGCTCCATGGCAATAGCTGACTGCTCTCTATATATTGGACAGCCTTTGTAACGGTGGAGCGGGCTTGAATGACGAGGACCTTGAAGCATGTGGAGCAGTCATCCTTCATGAGCTTCAGAGGTTGTCATGGAGCACAGAAAAGGGCTGCCTGCTACCACAGGATCTAGTGAGAGCTCACCAGTCCAGCACTGAGCCTAATGAAATAAGGTAAGGCCTCATGGTTTTTCTGTCAATCCAACACCAAAGACTGATGTCAGTGTTATTTATTTGTGGGGATTTTTATTCAGAGCACAACTATCAATGCTCTGAAAGCTATAGAGTTCAATAGACCTTTCTTTTCTTTTCATATAGAGACAGAGGACAGTTGAAGTGAATTCCACTATTTGGACAAGAGTGGATAGCTGCCTGTGCATCATTTTTTCTTTTTTTGGACAAAATAGTAAGGGAGAGGGCACACACAACAGTTACTGAGATATTGCACGCTACCATTCGATATGGTGTCCCTTGTCCACAAATGTAAAGGTCATCTTTACTGTCTCCTTGTGCGCTGCACAGGTGAATGTCATGAGTAAATTAAAATGCCCTATCTGTGACTTCCAGTCCTTTGGATAATGAGTAGTTATACTCTGAGCCAAATCCATGCTCTGCTTCACTACTCTATTGATTTCACTGAGACCTTCGCTGCTATATACTCAATCCAAAGAAACACGTTGAGCAGTGTCCCTCTCTTTCCTGTAGAGATGCCTATTTGCTCTTTGACCTTTATCTAGTTTTCAAGGTTTTATATCACTGTCTGTGTCTATTCAGTGTTAACTGGAATTAATTAATGATCTATATCTTTTTAAGTGTTATGATGGATTGGCGCTAAACTAGCAGCCTTTTGAGAATGCTTCATGAAAGAAATAGTGTGACAAATGAATTATAATTTCAGCTAATGGGCAAACTTGTAAGCTTTCTCAATTTTCTTGATAATCAAAGAATCAGTCACCATAAGGAGGTAACAGTGTGACTTATTTACAGATGTCCCACTGTGTATTAAATAAGAAAGCCTCTCTTTTTCTCCCACTGCCCCCACCCTCACCACAGCACCAGCCTCCCTGCTGATGCTGTTCGGCTGTGGGATCGCTGGTTCAAGCACGCCCTTCTGCTGAAGGAGCGCCGTGTCCTCAGCACTGAGCGCTTGGTCCAGCTGTTCACGCCGCAGCTGCTGGAGCGCCATGCCGCCTACAGCCACCAGGTAGCGTTGGAGGCTCATACACTGCCACTACACATCAAAATAGAAGGTCACACACTTGCATTCACCCGACACCCACTCCCTAAAGCAAGCAGACATTACCACACACATATGACTGCAGGAGTAAATTGCCATTTTTTTTCTTCTTCTTCTTTCCAAAAAGGCCAGTGTTTTTGTTTCTTAAACACGTTTTTTTTTTTTTTTTTAAAGAAGAGCGCTGTAGTTGGTACTGAGTGCCCTCTTTGTGTCTGGTGTTTGAAACCAAGCCCTGGCTGCCGACTCATCAGATTGCTCCACACGTTGACCTAGACAGAAGGGAAACCCTGACCCATGCGCTAATCGCAAATTACAGCCTCTGCTTGGCTTCTTTCATCTCATGTGGCGTATTCATCTGACAAACACTTGCTTTTAATTTGGCATTAGCCAAAAGTATAGCCATCAGCTGGGTCCAATTGAACGAGGGAGCCGTCGGGATCTTCTTCACAACGAACAAAATTATTTTAAACGTCCCCCTCATTGACCTTGTGCAGATCATGCTCAATTAAACAAAGAAAGGCATAACAAATAATATCACTTTAAACGCAACAAAAATGTCAAGAGATATCAGAAAATATACACTTCTATATGCAAAAGTGATCATATGTACTACATGCAGGTTTTTATAAACATTTTTGCAAACTCATCTTGTGGGGGTTCTTGTGGCTCAGAGATCTTGCTCCAGTGTCCCCGACGCAATGAGGGAGACTGTAGAGTCTCTTGAAAATATGAACGGACAAAAGGAAGAGAGGCATGGCCATCTACATCATTGTGTCGAAGTACATCAGGAAAAGCCTGAGTGAAAATGTTTCTCCCCCTTTATCTCTCTCACTCCATCTACTCCATCTATTTCTCTCTCTCTCCCACCCTTTATTTCTCTCTCTCTCTCTCTCTCTGTCCTCTCATATAACAGCTTACTCTCCTCACACAAGAGCAAACAGAAATTTCCATTCACGTAATGCCACACAGCCTGGCTACTCCAACAAATGGGAGCATGCAGCTCGCATGCACACACTCAAAGAGGCCCTTTGAATATTCAAGTGCTAACAGTTGCATTCATTGATATTTAAAATGCAGTGGGTCTGCGAGAGCCCTCAACCCCAGTATATTTGACTAAATCTAAAAAAAGAACAAAGACAGAAATCGGGGACAAGGATCAAGACAGTTTTTTTTTTGTTGTGCAGCAACATCAAATACCAAGTGCCAAGCTCAGATTGGCATGTGTTTGCCTCTCTTCCCCTCGAAGAAAATGAAAGCATGTACATTGTCAATCTTCACTGCGACTTACTGATAACAACTTAAAATGCACTTAAAGTTTGTCACTGTCAAAATCCTCCTGATCATCCCCTCCCTATTAGTGCTCATTAAAAGTTGCAAATGGCCATCTGAGGCTGAGAGGCAGTCTTTGATCACAAAAGAGAGATGATGATGGCAGGATTTGATACGGAGGAGAGAAAGGAAATCGGTGTGTGGCATCTCCCTGCTCCTCATCTCCCGGAACAGCTCCTCTTAATTGTGTATCCTCATCTCCACCAGAGATTAAAAAAAAAAAGAGTTGGAGAGGGAGGAAGAGAGCAGTTTGTCTCAATTTTCTCAGCCAAGAGGGGAGATATCGGGAACGTGTTGCACATTAACGCCAGGGTGATTGCATTCTTTAGGCGCTTCTCTAATCTCATGGATGAGAAGAGAGAGGGAGAGAAAGAAAAAAGTGTGATTGAGAGCGGGAAAGTGTGTGAAATAATCTTTTTTTTTTAGTTAAACGAGTGAGAGAATTTGAAGTTATTTTCCCTTGGCGTTTGAACACGCACTACAGCTGCACCTCTGTGCGAGCAGCCATGGCCAAAGAAAATGACTTGCCTAATCGGCGAGAGTTCAATTTGACACTTCCTTCACAAAATGGGAACAATCAAGAGTGTGGTTTTAATTTGTGCTGCTCACAGGCCAAAGTGCTGCTGAGGACACTTGTGTCCCGGTCCAGTGAGGAGTGCCCCTCAGCAGAGGACGAGAGTGACTTGTCTTCTTCGTGTGGTCCTCCTCCTCTCCTGGCTGACAGTGATACGAAGCCCGCCAGGCCGGTACGGAAGCATCAGATCCAAGGTTACTGAAGATTACTAGTATTAAATTGGTCATAATGGGATATTCTAATTAGACTACAGTATTTGAATGCTGAGTTTTGGCTATTTGATATGGAGGAATGGTTGCATTTTCTAACCATCAAAAACTCTCCCCTCACCAAGTGTTTTGTTACAGTTGCCAGTTGATTCCCACAAATGTCCAAAACGTTCCACACTGAGATAAATCTGCCTTTGCACATTAATATAAAACAAGACCATTAGCAGGAACAGATGTAGACTGCTTATGTTTTTTTTTTTGCAAACCATCTCTGCAGAGAACTAAAACATTGCTTTTATGAAAGAAATCAATTTCAACATAGAGCTTTTTTTTTTTATTAATCCCTCACAGCCCCGTTTTCCTGCAGGCTTCTATTCAGAGCTAAAGAAAGACCCCCCCATTCCCATTTCTATCCCTAGACTCCCTTCCTCCCTGCAACTGCTTCTCACTATGCGCTTCCCTTTCTTACAGAACTACAAAGTACTGAAGAGGACAGCCCTGTGGAAAGTGTTCCTATTAGAGGTAAAAAGGCATCGCCGGTGCCCCAGCATTCACACTATCCTTATGTTGTGGTTTGTTTTCTTCCCACTGCAGTGAATAATGGGCTCTTTTTAGGCAGGATGATCAAGGTGAATCCAGGGTCAAAGTCCCACCTGAAGAGCTGTGCTAGTTCTCTCTCATTATGTCAGAGAAAAACACTAGCTATGTTTTCAGCCTGGTCTGAAGCATTCTGGCAAAATTGATAATTTGCTGGCCCGACATAATGCGGCTGCTTTAATTGTCAGGACGCCAGGGTGGGAAGCACAAGAGATCTGTCACTGGCTCTCATTATCATCTCAACAATGCTATGGAAAGGCTAGCCTTGAAAAATACTAGATGTGAAGGCATCCTGGAAGCAGTTGGTGTGCCCATCCCTAAGCCGCATCTCTGAAATGTAAAGCAATCCTATATTACCCTTGGCTATCAGACTTCCTACGGGTGTTTCATGTGTTTGCATCCCTAAGGTGCACAGCAAGCAAAATGAGTCCAGTTTCCAATAGCTATACTTAATCAAAAGAGCCATCACCAGCAAAAAGCAACAAAAAAAAACATGATTTTGAAAAGATTTTGCAAGGGTTTGCTGTGGTCAATCAATGTCACAATGATAGTATTTGCACAGACATGCACATCTGTTTATCTACTGTTTCTACTGTTTGTTTTGACATGTAAAAGCAATGCCTGTATAAAGGGCTGTGGTAAAATATCACTGTAAATATATGTTTTTTAAACATGATTAACTTATGAAATCAAGTAAAATAAATCGGACTCAGTCATACAAGATCACACTTTGGCTCTACCATTTGATTTGGTATGTGTGTTTTATCATTTATTATATAATTCTGCTCTGTTGATTTTTGTCACTGCAGTGTCTTAGCTCCTCTCCAATATAATACTTTAGTGTGCTGGAAAGTACTTATGAGTGTTTTTAAAACAGAATATCAATCATTGCCTTGCTGGTAGATAATCTGAGATGCTGATTGCTGTCTCATGGAAAATGTTGCTTACATACTGTAGGCTAGAATCAACAGTTTAGCTGATTGAGCACAGTGTTTTCACCCACTCTGTTCAGCTGTGAGACCAAAAGACTCAGCTACTGAAGCGTGTTGTCTCATCAAACATGGAAACCTCTGAAAGTTGGAAACCTGTGTTTTAAACAAATATTTGACTGTGTGTGTGTGTGTGTGTGTGTGTGTGTGTGTGTGTGTGTGTGTGTGTGTGTGCGCGCACACACAGAGACAAAAGCATATCAGTTACTTAAACAATCAGCCATGCAGGAAAGGCTAGGGAGTTCTGAAGAGGAGGGGGAGGACGATGGCCTCTCAGGTAAGAGATGCAGTCCACTCTACCACTACACACTCACAAGTTTACACACCCATGCTAAAGTTGATTAAAGAGAGGAATAAAATTGAACTTAATGCCTTAATTTAAAAAAAAATAGGAAAATCCAACCTTTTAAAGGACACCAATTTTCTTTGTGAATGAATAATGTAAATAAATAAATGTTCTTCCTTAAAATACAGGGGGCATAAGTATAGACATGGGGGACTTTCCATTTCCTCTGCAAATTAAACCAGCTATTAAGCTAACTGAAATTACACCATGCCAATTTCTATGTATGGTGAAGGGTATGTGATGATATGGGGCTATTTTAATTCCAAAGGCCAAGGGAACTTTGTCACGATGCATAGTATCCTGGATCCATGAAATAACTGGCCTTTAAAAATAAAAATGTGCCTGTCTCTATGGGAATTTAACATAGGGCTGTGTGTACTTATGCCCCCAGAGAAGAACATTTATTTATTTACAATACATTATTCATTCACAAAGAAAATTGGTGTCCTTAAAAGGTTGGATTTTCCTACATTTTTTGAATTAAGGCATTAAGATTTCCAAAAGATGTTATTTTTATTCCTCTTTTTAATCAACTTTTGCATGGGTGTGCAAACTTATGCAAGCCTGTGTGTGTGTGTATATATATATATATATATATATATATATATATATATATATGTGTATATATATATATGTGTATATGTATATATATACGAACACACACACACACACACACACACACACATTTCTATTGTTAATATGCATTGTAGCTTAGCTTGTGATGAGATGTCCAAATCAAATGGTTTTATCTGGCACTGTTTGCTCTTTTAAGGAATAAATCCTGGCCATGAAGAGGACCTGGGGAGGGCCAAACGCTCCTCACATCAAGACCCTTACCTTCGGTAAGAACATTGTTATTATTCAACGGGCCACAGGAAATGGGCCACCAGACACCAAAGTGGTTGATGTACATTTGCATGGCTGCTCTCATAATTCCCTGTTCATTTCCATAAGATCAAGGGGGCACCACCCATTAACTCGCTTACAAAGACAAAAGACCCCTAAAGCCCCTCTCACTCACTGTTTGCTGGGTTCAGCAAGGTTTTAGAAATCAAAAACAAAACAGTGCCCCACAAAAATAAATTGGAGTCATAATCTCACTGTCTTCAGGCTTGTTGTCGGAAGGCAAACAGATCATCTCAAGAAGAGAATCAGGGACAACTTTTTTGGAAGAAGGAGACTCAAGTGTTGACAGGGACAAATGTCCTTTCCCTTTTCACCCTTGAAAGGCATTTAGGCTGCTGAAATCAGAGCCCTAAGTGGGTTGGAAAAGAAGATCTAATGATAAATAGCTTGGTGGAAGCTAACACCATCACGGTTACATTTGAATATCAACACGACTTCATCAAATCTGCAATTGCGTGTCGGGTCCTCAGAGCACCTCTTCACTGCGAACCTATTTGGGCTGTAGTAATGGCTGGGTAAACGTTATGAGGAATAATCTTCTCTGATTTCATGTGATTACTGGGCACCACGCTGACACAAGGGCTGAAGTCTGTATCTCCCTGGCCTGGCAGGCAGGCGCTCCCAGTCTGCCTATTAGCCCAGGGAAGGGCCTAATGGGCTGGCTCTATTGTGGTCCTCATAGCTGCTGATGTCTGCCACTGCCAGCCCCAGTGACCACCCTCTTTAATAAACATGAGCCAATTTTGGGTCCAGACCCTCTCAGATGGTGCCTGTCCTCCCATCATGAATGTGCATGGGATGCCCGTAATATGTGATTACAATTTTTTTTTGCAGAGAACGTTTTTATGAGCAACACAGAGAATTACATGGTCATTGATGAGACACAAGTTGTGTTCACAAGCAAAATTAGAGAAATGGGTAGTGCATGCCTGGCACTTTAATCTCACTAGGGTTAGAAAGGAAGCAGCACCCAGAGCTACCAGTCACCATGACACATAATCCTTTTTTTGGTCATATGATTTTGCCCTGTCTTTTCTTTGCTTCTCCTGGATGCTAGATTTAAGAATTCCACTTACCACAGTCACTCCTTGTGGTTTATTGCTTCCACAAGTGGTCTGGAAGCCCTGCACTTAAGCAGAAGCATAACACTGCAGCATGCTTGCCCTGCTTCTCCCCTTTCTCTCTGTGTCTCTCTTTCGCGCTCTTGCCCTTTCTTCATCTATTTGCCCCTCTTTCTCTCAGTCTTCCTGTATTTACACTCCCCCTCCTCTCCGTCCTACTTGTTAATTATTTGCTTTATTTTGTCAGTGAGCTGATGAGGGACATCAAAAGAAGGATGGAGCTGGACTCAAAATACAAAAATGGCTTCCTCTCTGTTGTCTTAGACAATAATTATGATTTGCTAGTTAAGCCTAGACTACAGCAGAGGGATTGTAGTTTAAAGCAGAGGCTTTGGTGCAAAAAATGCATTTATAGCCCTTTGTGAGGCTCCTCATTATGTGTGCGCCCGATTCATTAAGTAATTGGTTTGCAGTTGTTTACATGAGTATTAAGGCCTTCTATTCAGGGCCTTTGAGAGATACATTGTGCAAATGTTGCATGTTATGAATGCAGAATGAGAGGCGGGGGGCCAGTCCTATTGGCCAAACACTGCACTCGGCTGAAAAGCGAGAGAAAAGCACTGGGTGCTGCTTTGCATAGCAATGACTAGGGCCTTAATAAGCTTTACAGATTAAATACATGCAGTCTATACAAGATGCAAAGAGATACTCTTAACACATTTATATGTGCTCATTTCACTATTATGGCGTTGGAGAGAATTGGTCTTTCATATTCTTTTTTTCCTCTCTCCCTCTCTTCCTTGCTCTCTCCCACACAGTGTTTGTCAGTCAGATACTTTTATAGAATGTGCTGTTTATTGTATTATAACTCGTGGGGAAGCGACTGATTTGTCCATTAGAAATCTTTTGCTGTCTTTGTGAGTGGCAAAGTAAAATCACTTTGTGGTTGAGTGAGGATGAAAGGAATAATGCACGAAGGAGTGAGTCTTAATAAGCAGCTGCACTCCATGTAAAGACCACTTGTTCCCTTTTGTATGTGAGTGCATGCCACTGCTTCCTCTCGTGCAAAGAATCATTGTGCTCCTTTCTACTGTAGGCATTTCAAATGCCACTCCTTTCTTATTTTTATTTTAGTTTTTCATACCTTTTCATCCCCCCTCCCAATTTTAGATGCTAAAAAATGCTTGAACACGTGCACAGACACACACAAAACAAAATCCTCCATCCATCAGCCGGTGTGATGATTGTTGTGCCCGCTTGACAAAAACCTTGACTCAACAATTAGTGGTTTACAGCTTTGCCTTGGACAACAGGATGTGCTCAAGCATTCGACCTGCAATCACTCAGAATGTCAAAATCAGAAGCTCTCTGTCTGTCTCACTCTCATGGGAGGCGAGGTGTGTAGATCTCTGACAGCTCACTGGGAGGAGGGATGGAAGGGTGAGAGGGACATGAGCTGAGAAAACGGATTAAAGGGGAGGGAACGTAGAAAGAGAGAGCGGGAGATAGAGGGAGACAGAGAGGCAGTAATGGACAAAGAGGTAGTGAAAGATGTAGTGCTGTTCTAAAATCAAACAGTGAATGAAGAAAAACATGTACACAATTTAACAGACAATATAATAATGAATGAGCAGTAGATGAGTAGATCAGGCTTGTGAGTCTGCACTTCAGTGAATGTTTGTCTTGGAGAATATACTCTTAAAAACAGCCAACAAATGGGATACTGAATTTTTTTTTTTTTTTTACATTTGACAATTTATTAGTTGAGTTTAGACCAATGAATAAGATTACAACCAGGCCCAAACAGGACAGACAGTGACTCTAGAGGAAGGCAGCATTTAGAGGCACCAACCAGAGGAGGTCACTGTCCTACATAGGCTACTTCAAACCAGTAAAGAATGCCTGATTACCCTATACAAAATTAAGTTGGCTTTCAAAATACTTTTGTCTGCTTTATTGGTGTATTTTAATGTTGTTAATTTAATTTAGTTTTTTGATTCATATACTCTTAGGCAAGGCAAGGCAGGTTTCAGCAACAGGGCAATTCAAAGTGCTAAAACCGATGAAGAAACAGCAAATAAAACACAAGAATAAAAGTTACAGTTATAGTTTGAAAGGTCTTCAGCATTGATTTATCTTAAGCGGTTTCTTGGCTAATGAAGGCAAAAAAACAGACATAGTTTGAAATCTGTTAACTTTTCAGGCCATCATGTCTGGTATTTGGTTTATTATTAGTGTAAATGATGTCAACAGCACAGTCAATAGTAAAGAGAGTGGCCATCTTGTGTCATGACCCTCAGGGTCATGTTTAGTCTTGCTGTGATATTATGTGAGCAAGTGTATATGTGCATTGACGTGTTTGATCATACTTGTATACTGTGTGTGAGTACATACATGCGTGCTGGACAAGCCAGTAAAAATTAGTTTACCCTCACATAGGTTATGGTGCACAAAGCCATCCCTTGCACCGGCCATCTCCACTAGACTGCCACCAGTCAGGTGGAGAGCGCCGCTGTGTTGAAATCATTGGCCCCAATACCTCTCCTGTGAGTTGCAGTACTTACTCATTGCCAGCAGAGAGCACTCACATGTTAGAGAGTGCCCACTCATAGTGCACTCACAGTTGCCTCTCACTGTTTGCCCTCACTGAGCGCTATATCCTGCTACCATTCAGGCCTGTTAGAGTACATCTAAACGGAGCCTAAACAATGTTTCTGCAGGGTCATACCTGGGATGGGAGTAGGAGTTGATGGGAATGATGAGGTGATGGGTCTCCCTTTACCTTTAGACAAGCACCGCTGCGCAAAAGTGCTATTGTGCTATTAGCATTTGTGTGTGGGTGGCAGGAGCTTAAAAAAAGCCAGGGTAAATAAAAGCAGTTTTCCTCGCTATCTGTGTGTGCAAGGCAGTGTTAAATGCTTGGTAAGCATTATTTGCTCTCGTCAGTCTTCATATTCCCACTGACTCCAAGAAACACATCCTAGTCTTGGCTTGGCAATTACTTTAGACTGCAGTTTGAAAGAGCAGTATGTTCTTTATGAAGGCATCTTTGTCCATGTGCTCTTTTTTGTCAACATATACTTTTAATTATACTACTAACATTGGACTCATTCTTATAAAATGGCCATTAGAGTAAACCTAGTTCAAATGTGGTCAAATGTGTAATTTCAGTCTCTGCTGCTTAAACTACTGCTTAAACTGTAGTACATTACAAATGTGTTGTACAGCATGTTGTTTGAGCTGAACAGGTCTGTCTTGGCACAATTTAAAATGGTGGTCTTAACTGATCATATTTGTATTGGTCATACATTTGTAGTAGTATATTATTATATCTTACACAGTATAGATAATGAAACATATTGCAAAAGATTCAACGTGTCACAAATAACAAAAATGGAGTGCTACACCGAATCTACCAATGAAGAGAATAGTCTCAAAATAGTTTCAAAAACTTTAAACCTTCATCAGAGTGCCAGCTGAATAATCATTGGGTTATTCTTAAAGAAACATCACTTTTTCACTATTCCTGACCAATGGTGCCAATTTCATCATTTTGTGCATATAATGTGCCTGAGATATCGGGCAAAATGGTTGTCCTAGTTTTTATTAATATAATTGGTATTTGCACATTGTATACCACTGCATCACTAGCCTGCATACCTTGTATTTTTAAACCCCGATTTGAAAATGTCTAAATATGTAAATTCAATGCGGTTAACGCTGTTAATAGAAAACCAGTGTGGTGTAAATTGATAAAAAGACAGATGATATATTAAGTTGATATACTGGCATCAAGCTGCAATTGTGTTGCGTCTGAAAAATCATACAATTTTAAAGGATGTCGTGGACTCGGCGTAGCAGACACAAAATCTGTTTAAGATAAACAACAATATGAATTGTAAAGGCCATACAAAGAGAATGAGCGAGGCATTGGAAAAAAGAGGACATTACAATAGCTGTAATTTGCATCATTTTACACATTACATTCACTTGTGTCTACCAGAGCTTGTAAAACACTGGCCAGCCCAGTCTTACATATTCAGATCATTCCCTCAATTAAGGGAAACTCAGCAGAAGATGAACTGGCATAAATGTTTATGGAAACGGAATATTAGATTGGTGGGGTCAGATACAGTCTGGGCTCTCTATGGTAATAACCCTGTCTTGAAATCAGTCCTGTCCCTCACTGAAGTGGAACAGCTGATAGACTATTCCCATCCCCGGGGGGGAAGTTCAAGAAAAGAAAAGCCCAATTTACTCTCCATATCAGCTATTATTGTGGCAAAGGAGAGGAAGTAATCGTACAGATTATTGCTGTATTTTTGCTGCTGCAGGGTCTGCTGGAGATCTGTTGCCTAACAGTTGTAAATGGATGCAGTTTTGTCCTTGTGGTTTAGTTGGGCTTCAGCGTCTAGAGTTTATCTCTTATTCTGTTTAAAAAGCTGAATATGGATGTTTTTTAAGGTAGACACACATATATAGTCCTCACCTTATGTCCTATCCACCCATAGCCTGTTCCAAACTCTGTCAACATCTCTGTTGTGCTGTTATCTTGATATAAGATTTTAAATTGTTACCTTCCAAAAACTTGCATGTTAAGTGTATACCGAAACACTTTAGGATTCATATATCCACTGTTACCTTCACTTGTACAGTCACAAACAAGTACATGGTTATATTTTCTTTGATCGAAATTGTTTGGTATATGGCCGTCTGTCAGTCTAATTTGGCCAGTCAGAAATTATTCTGTCAAGTGAAAAAGCTTGCATTTGCTGTTCCTAAACATAACAGGGAGATATTGCCAAACCAAAAACAGTACCTACCATCATTTTGGATTAAAAATAGGCTCCATTCACCAAATTATTTGATTATACATTTGCTAAAATACACATTTTGGCAAACAAAACCCCTCTATTTTAGCAACACAACGCCGTCATATGCAGTGCACCTTCAGTTTGTACGCAAAGAATGATTATCTGTCATTGTGTCTATGCTTTATTTTCATTTTTTTTGGCACCGCTTTTCTTACTCAGCCTCTGCTTTGATTTGCCAGCATTATAAGCGCCAACATGCAACATACGTTCAACATGCAGTATGAACAGATGCAAGAATCATCCACATGTCCTATACAAAGTCCTATCAGCATATAAATATAAAGGGTATATTCTAATGATCATACTGGTTGAATGGTATAGTGCTTTCAGCACCAAGCAATCTGCTCAGTTAGGAATGGGCGTTGCATCTTTTTTCTGCTTTGAGTGGTGCAAAGCAGCAATATATAGTTTAGAAGATAGCAATTGGAACGCAGCCAGAGTAATTTGGTCCTTATACTCAATGTACAGTCACATGGGCCAGGACTTAGCGACGGGGAGATGAGGCGATGAGGGTGACTGAGAAAATGACAATCAAAGATGTCATGGGTGTGAACTAATGCAGATGAAGACACACACCACAAATTTTTTGTGCCAGAGCTCATCTGCTTAAAACTGCATCTTTTTCTTCTTCTTCCTATTTCCAAGAAAAGCGGCAATATGATATAGAAGGTCCAAACAAATAAGCCGTATGGATATGTGTGCTAACCTGGGAGAAGATGAGGCTATATTGTGGGGGTTTGAATAGACACTGTGATGATGTAAATTAAAAAGGAGGCCTTTAAAATTGGAACACCTTATTGCATATGCATTGAGGTAGATCAAAGCCTTTTCGGAGGTCACACATTTACATAGCCATATCACCAGAGCTATGGGAACCTGGCAACCCTGTCTTTGGACTATTTTTGAATAGAGGAGGGCCTTGTGGAAGTCCTTTGACACAATTAGAACAGGAGTCAAGTTCCCTCTGCTGCACTGTCTACCTGCCTTTTTTTGGGTGTAAAAGAGCAGCTCTTTTTCAATGCTTAAGGTAATAACTTTACAAGGCTAATAGCTGTCTGTGTGTTTCCAGGAAAGAGATGACAAACTCAAAGGCTCATTCTGCTATACAGTCCAAAGGTGAGTATTGACAAAGTCCATTTTAATTGCATGTGTCAGAAAAAGGATAATTACAGGTTCATGCGTTCGCATGCATGAACATTTTGTAAATGTTGAGCAGTAAACACTACCTAAATTATCAAAAATATAACTTAAACAGTCCTATTTTAGAACTACTACTTACATCACTGATCAAACCTTAAAACAACTGCTCTAGATAACGCAATGATAGATCATTGTTGATTCTAATGGGGAGCAGCCAGACAAGGTTCTTTGCAATGATATATAGGATTTATTTCCAAATCAAGATGTATCCAAATGTCTAGTTCCAGCAGAGACAGATTGCAGTTGGCCACTGGTGTCAGATTGCATCTCAATTCTACTTAAGTAGCAACTTTCATTTTACTGCTCTATAGATTAAACGCACACACAGCACATAAGTGTATTTCGACCCAAACTGCTAAATAAGTGAAGAATGAACTCTGAATATAGCTTGAGCAGTTGTACTTTTGGGTGCTACACTCATATGTATTTAGATTTGTACAGCTGTGATCAGATCACTTCGAGATGCCATATTTTATTGCCATTAGTGACCAAGACATAGATTTAACACATATTAGACCGTATAAAAGATAGAATGTTAAGATTGTTATAGTGCAGTCAAACTCAAGGTTTTCACTTCAGTGCTTTCATGGATACAGAAATTATGTAGACGGTGTAAAAGGTTACGCCTCATTTGAGGCATGAAAGCATAAACATTTTGCTCTGACAATGTGATCTTCCTTTTCCTTTTTGTATAGCTCTTTGGGGGGAATCAGATGACAGCTACTCAGAGATTGAAGCAGCCTTACGTCCTCAACCTTTCAACACAAACAACGATGACATTGATGACTTCTGTGACTGATATTTCCCTGCAGATATTTTTTAAATGCACTACATTATATCGCTGAAAATTTCAGGCAGTTTGGCTCACAGTAATTCACCCCCCTGACCATTGTTTTAGTGGTCTGCTTTGTAAATCATATGCACACTGTATCGTAAAAACAAATAAAGTTGACAGCTCTCATGCTGGGTAAAGTATGTGAAGAGTTGTCCAACACTCTGATGTTAACCCTGCTTCAGTCTCTTTATCTGAACAACTCTCCCTGCTCATAATAACAGCTCGAAATAGATTAAACTGATCTTTTAAAGCGATTTGTTTGCACTAGGCTGAAAATCATGCATTTTGAATGCCGCAAGCATCTCCGAGTGCTCTAACTCCAACATGCTCGAGTGTAGTGATGTGAGTCACCTGTGAAATGACAAAGCACAATGGCCACTCTGCACGCTGCTGCGCGACCTGTGAACCTGCTGAAGAGGCCCATCTCCCAGGGCACAAAGTGTTGCAGCGCTAACAAACTCAGAATATTTAGAACCTTCAATAAGCGCATTTTTCTCCCAACTGCTTCTTTAATAAATGTGCTTAGGCAACAGAAACAAAACAGAAGATGTATGTTTAAATCCCTCTGTATTATTGTGTAAATGAGTCACGAGTAGCAGGATCGTTGCTGAAACCACACAATAGTCTTCTGCAATTTATCATTTTGCAACACATTGAACATTCTCCATCCATTATTATCTCTGAGCTATGGGAGGCTACATTCCTAAGTTTACATTTATAGTTCATTATGTCTGTTATGTAAATTTCCAAAACTGCCGTTCTGGGATGTGGTAAAAGCCCCTGGCATTCAGTGTCAGCAGGATTCCATTAGTCAGCTTTAGGTGACTTTACATGCCTGAACCTTTGTAAAGTAGGACTCCACATTCATTAAAAAATAATGGCTTCAGACAGCCCCGACTGTGGCAGAATAATTTGGAGTTTGCTAAAAGGCTCCCTAACATAATATCCATGTTAAGGAGCATGTCAACAGATACTTGTGTGTGACAGATAGCTCACAGTGGACACAGAGTTATATTGTACTAATGTGTACTAACACAAATAATTTTTTAAAAAGAACTTCTAATTCCATGCCACAGAGTTGATGACGATGATTCTTTTTTTAGAGTGTGTGTGTGTGTGTGTGTTGAGACTGTCATGGGAGTATGTGGAAGTTTTCTCTTGCGGTTAAGGGGTGATATCTGTACAATGACTGACAATTTCAGTATCAGCTTTGTCACATTACTTGATCCATCATGTTCTAGTTGATATTAGACAGCTCAGTTCTTGCAGCAGTGATTTGGTGAAGGTGATTCATGTTTATTTCGGACTGAATAGATGGTGTCTCCAGATGTACATTGTCTCAAGAGTGAGGAAGGATGGAACACAAATGGATTTCTTCATGGTAGTCCTACAATACCACTTGTGATTTCAATGCAGAGGAGCAAGAGTTTTCTCTTTTGCTCCTGAACACTTCTAATTATTCTTAAAAAAAAGTGTTTCCTTTATAATAGCATTATAGCAAAAAATGTTCAAGCTATAAATAACATGGGAATCTGAGAGAAGCCTTGTCTTTCTGGATTCTTTGTTTACTTCACAGAACCAATAAGAGTGTCGCAACCCTTAAAGCTGTAATGTCACGCTGATACTGCTGTTTTTTTAAGTAAATTAATGGATTGTAGTCCTAGTATTATTCAGCTCTAAGGTATTTCTTTTCAGGACGCTTAATTGACATAATCCTTATGATCTTTAAATCCAAATCGCTAATTTCTGAGAGGCTATATCATTTCTTTTATATTGACACTGTAGACAATGTTGAAGTTTAATCTCATGCTAAAAATAAAGGACAGTCCACAAACACAGTATCTGTTCATATATATTATATTATGTTCTATGCCTTCAATACAAACACACCCACTTTAATACTTTTAAAGGATGACTGTAGCAGAAATCCAGACTTTTGTAAAAGTTGACATGCATGACATTGGGATGGATTACACAATATATGGGTGGGCATGGACTAAAAACTCAAGGTTTTGTCTCCTATCAAATTCAAAGGCATTTAGACTCAGTTGTCCTTGAATAGTGTAACATTTAAAATATTCAATGTGAGAGCGAAGGGCCAACAGACTGCTTGACTGCAAGCACATTTTTATTTAAAATAAATAGCTAAATTACCTAAACAGAAAATCTGTGAGAAGCAATGTCAGAAATACAGAATGTTTCGATTCAGATTCTCTTTCCTTGAAGAGCTTTGTTATCATTCTCCTTTTTTATAGCCATCTCTATTGGTAACGAGAATGCCTCTCATGGCTTTCCTAAATGCTATGGCTCGTTCTTTATGTTCCCATAGAGCCTCACATCCACCGTATGTAACAAAGGTCAAGGTCTGATACTATACAGCTTTGTTAAATATTCAAATACAATGCTGTATGACAACATTTCAGTAGTGAACCCACACATTGCAAACACCTAACAGACATCAATGAGAAAATAGTGTATCCATCTTATCACATTTGTGATGAACTCAGTTCCAGGGTTCCTGCAGATTTCAACGAGTAAAATGTAAGACTTTTTAAGACCTTTATCATGACATTAAAGAAGAACACAATGCAGAGTCATAAAAGTACTTGCAAAGCAAAGTACATATATGTATTCAAATTGAATAAAAGCGAAACAGTAATAATCTGAACATTTACAGCAAATTATATTTGGATTATCGAAAGAAAGAACTACAACACCATGGAAATAAAGTATTTCAATGACCATTAGAGGTAGCCTTGCATGGATGTCGGAAAATTAAGACCGGTTTAAAATTATTTAAGACCTAGAACACAATACTTCAGCGAATTTAAGACTTTTTAAGGCTTAAAATTTTGATTTTTAAATTCTACGTTTTAAGACCCCCGGGAAACCCTGAGTTCATTATTCAAAATCTTGTTGAATTATGGTCCACCAATGTCAAAGAAATTGTACCTTCGACCTCCATGTTTGACTGTTGAACAATGTTGAAAAGTCTTGAAATAAACCTTTGCTCTTTGATTCTGATGCACTCTCACTAGAGCTGAGAGAAATGAATTGTTAGACAAAGTTCATCTGTAACAAGTTTGATATTTCTAGTTTATTTTTTTATTCTTTAATAATAAACTGAATGTCTCAGGTTTGGACTGCTGCAGGACATTTTGGAGATCCCACCATGGACTTGGGAAACTGTTGTTCACTCCATCTGCTGACATTTAAAGGTTAAACAATTTATCAACTTACTGAGAAAATTAATAATTATTTGTTGCAGCAACATTTGATGTTTAAAGTTAACTCTTAGGGCTGACACGTTGTGTTACATTATGATTTGCTCATCGTAGCTGTGTATTGTAGACATGATGTGACATCCAAGTATATGGCCAGTGTTTCAGATATATGTCTGGAATGTCATTTGTGTGCATAAAAAGTGCCACAAAACCTGGAATAAAGATTAAAGACCAAAGAAAATTTACGTTTACATTACATAATACACAAATTAACACATTTAGAATGTGAACTCGCAACAACTACTGTTTTTTAAGTATGGAAGCCTGTTCCTTTCAGTCTGGCACGCTATCAAGTACTGAGCTTAAAGCCATTCATGTTCGGTCCACATCAATTCAGCTTTTTTCCCTCTCACCAATTGCTGCCATCAGTGTCTGGAAAGTTGAGAGGAGGGTCTTGATCCCTCACAAGCCAGGTTGACCTGCTATTTGTCCAGACAACTTCCAAAAAGAAGGGGGTCACTGTTCTTTCATTGGTATCTGGCATTCGAGTCCCCCGCATGTGTCTAAATTGGTCACCCAAGACACTTGTCTTACTTGTAACAGAAAAAGTGGATGTTTCCCCCTGATAGTAGATTTAATGCATATGAATAATCATAAATTAGTAAAAATTGTTTCTTTGTGAAAAATCTGTAAATTCTTTGTGCTTTTAAAATGTTTATAATGCATTCTGGATTTCTGTTCGAATAAGAATTTAATGTTATCTGTAGGTGTGGGGACACAGATGAAAGCAAGTGGGAAAGTTAAACATTCATCCACGATGTTATGGTTTCGCTCTCACGTTTGTAATATATTCCTGCCTGCTGGACAAACCGAGGCTCTCGAGTGTGCGCCTTCCATTCTCCCCTACTTTTATTTTTATCACTGAATAATCATTAAGAGCAAGGTCATTTTGATCTTCTGCCTCAATAGGCCTCAATTAAATATTCATTCATTCATTCTGATGTGGCCTCCTCACAAGCTTCTTTGGTATGTGTGTAAGAGACAAAAGGCTGTGCTTTTGATTACACAAGCTTGGGGATTTTCCAAAGAGATCACACATCATTATATAAAAGTTAAACAATCTTTTCTACCAATCAACAGTTGTTGGGAATATGTTTACTTTGGCAAAGATAAGTGAATTTGTCCTTGAATCTTGAAACAAAAAAGAAATTCAGTTCGCAAAGCTTAATTGAGCTGTGTCTCCATGGCTAATGTTTCATGCCATGCTGTACTGAGACATCAAATTTTAGCAATTCATCTGCAGCTAAGCCCCATTTGGTTGCCTATTGACAAGAATATATCTTGAACCTGAAATTGTAACATTCATTTATGTTAATTTACCGCAACTATCGTGTCACAATTCTTCTAATCTATGATTCCATTTGATTTTCCATTCAAACAACAGGGACCGCAATGCTACAATAAGAGCGACTAGATGGGTGAAGGCAACAGTTTTGAGTTTCCTAACCCTTCAAATACAGGCAATGTGCATAAGTACAGCATATTCTTTAGGCAAAGCTGGGAAATTTTGATCATGTTAGCGTAATGGTTGCAAGGATATCTTTTAGTCAGCTCTTCTGTTGCAACACTTTGGTAAATAACTATTTGATGGATAGGCATGACATTTGGTACACATACATTGTCCACAGAGAATGAATCATAATGATTTGAATGATCCCTGACTTTTAAGTATTTGCTCGTTACTTCATAAAAAAGTAATCCGTTACTTTACTTAGTTACCCCCTATGGAAAGTAACTTTTTACATTACTTGTTACTTTTACATTACTTTTAAAAGCAGGCGTCTCTGGCAGAGACTGAATTTAATTATACAAAAACTGTCTTTGACCATAAAGCCAATCTATGGTTTATCAGTGAAGTATCTGAACTACACTGCACACTGGATTCTCTATTCACAGAGTGACGGCTGATTCATTATGAACGAGTCCAGCGTGGGTTGAATGCACATCGGCAGGTCATCGCCATTACACGGTGTTAGTGTATCTAATGTCTGTATCGACTTGCATTGGTCGCGAGGCCACGACGGTCCTTTCATTGTCGTACTCATATGCAGCTTCTTTTCTGGAAATCCTTGTGTGTCCGTGGGACCGACAATTCCACAGCGGTTCGCTGCGTGTAGCCTATGTATGAGCCCATCTCCACCGCATCCATCTGTGAGGTTGTCAGCTTTGTGTCTGCCTGGCATGCTCTGTTTGTAGGACAGCCAGTCCTCAGCGATGTAGTGGCATGTGTCACATAGCTCTCCGCCCAGAAGTAGTAAATGAGTAAACGACCGAGTGATTCTGGACACAGCCCGGAACCCTGAACCGGAAGCAGCTAAATGGAATTCAGCCATTTTAATTTCATTATTTACACCTGCTATTCCCTCTGACATTTTAAAATGTCTTTCATGAAAAATTTATATTGTACCTTTTTAGGGCATCAAAGCAAAATGACTTTACAAAGAATCCACTTGAATACAGTATCAGTATTATGTTTTTTTATTTTACAAATTATGAAATATTAGACATGGTCATATACCATGGCTTGTTTTTTGTTTTGTTTTTTTAAACAGCTGATTGATTATGTATGAACCATTTTATTTGTTTAAATTTACCAACAATGTTTTGTTTCATGTTTCAGTTACAAAAAGCTTTTACCTTTTACCTTTAGTTGTTTTCTATGGTTTATAATGTAGTGGTCATAGTATACTAATGCAGTCTGGATATGCATCTTGTCTTGTTATAATGGCCAAATTAAATCACCATAGGAACTTTAAATTATTTTACTGCTGCAAAGATACGTTTCTTAAAATGACTGGCCCTTAAGTAACTGATTTTGTTTATGCAAGTCATCTTCTGTACACTGCTATTATTTACTGTAATAAAGACAAAGCCATTATGATGGACTTGGAACTATTTAAAATATGTCACTTTTGTCTCTAAGCACAGTAGGGCTGAAACGATACTTACACGATACACGATTACACGATTTTTGACCCATGTACAGTTAGGAATAAGACACCAAAAGGACTACTAGTAATTTAAAGATGTGGTAACACTGGATATGGACAAGAAGGATAACTCTGGAGTTGCAAGGGGTGTGTCGCGATTCTGCCTTCTCCCTCTGCGACACAGGTTCGACGAGCTGAGTGTCGCGATTTCGTTTTTTTTGCCAAATCGTTACAGCCCTAAAGCACAGAAATAGGACATTTTTGATCTGTAATCAAACATGCTGGAGAAAGCGTACAATGTCAAAAGAAAAGAAATATTAGTATTACACAAAACAATTGTTGGCTATATTCTTCCAGCTAGTATTGAGTGCTTATTATTATGATGTCTTATTATACCTTTTCACCATATGGAACATATCTCCAGCCCTGCCATTACATTTATCACTTGATTCAGCAAGTATCTGAAAGCGCAGTGGGTGAACAATAGGTCCAAGGATGATTAGCACATGAATGATGTCTGTGAATGAGAGTGGGTTACAGAGGAAGGCTGTTTTTCCATAGTTGGGGCAGGAAGGTTTTCTCCCCTCTGCCCCCACTCCAAAGACCAGGTGAGATCCTCCGACACAAAGGGCCAAGTGAAAATCTGTTCAGCATGGACGCCTAAAACCCTTATTATGGTGATGTGTCATGGAGGATTTCAGTGAACATATATAAAAGCACTGAGTTGCACCCGTCTACAGCTGGATATCGGGTCTTTATGGTTTGCTATGTCCATAGGGCTTTGATCTTTTGATTACAAGACTATATCTATTAGACTATAAAATATTACCACAGTCTCCATTTCTGTGTAGAACCAAAACAAAATTACATTCCCGCTCTGCTGAGGCTGTTCACAATATAAGTTGAGTATTTATCCTGGACTTTTCACTGTGCAAAACATACATCTCATCTGTAGATATACAGCATGCTTGCTGTCTGTTTATACAAGTGTGTTTAAGTAGGTAGGCCTACTCCCTACACACATGCATGTGGTGTATCATATTCCCATGCAGGCTATTGGATTGCTTTCATCATAATGTTTTCCTCCCTGGCACTTCCAATAAAAATTTAACAAACGGTATTACAGCCCTTGGATTGGGAAATACAACTCATCCCTTAACATGACAAAATGACCCCACCAGAGCTGTTGGGTTGGGTTGTCACATTATAAAATTCAGTTCAATGTTCCCTCAAATGGAATACTATTATTGCTTTAATTATTAAAAAAAAAAATTAACAAATATAATTCAAAACACATAATTAGTAAATTAGATCACTGGCTTCTGAAATATTCCCAGGTATTGGTGGATTTACTCAAGTTAAAAAGGCATGGTTCTCTCCTGCCCGGTGTTAATTCAAAGGGCAGATGAGAACCATGCCTTTTTATAGAAGTAAGAGTTCAAGAGTCAGAATAATCAGCTCCAAACATACCTGGAGTGAATTCCGGACTTAAACACACTGGTATAAACAGACAAGCATTCTGTATACTGTATCTACAGATGAGATGTATGTTTTGCACAGTGAAAAGTCCAGGATAAATACTCAACATATACTATGAACAGTTTACCCCTTCCTCTAGTCCATTTCTGTGATTCTTAGACTATAAGGGCCAGCTATGCTGAGCCATAATGAAGAGACCCAAACTGTAGCTGTGGTCAGCGCTCCAAACCTAGATTGCCAGATTCCTGCTCAAGATGCTTCAAATCACATTATAATTAACCGCATTTAGGATGGAGAGCAGAGAGTCCCTGCTTAGACCTATTCCCATGATTCTCTCTCTTTCTCTCCCTCCCTCACACTCTTCCTCCATCCCCATCTCTTGCTGTCCCTATTTTCAGTTTGGTAATTAATATGAAAAGATGGAAAGGCATCATATTCTACAAATTCCTATGAGATTGGCTTGCAAAAGCTGTTAAAGCCAAGTAGGTAAATTAGTATGCATACAGGTTTTCCTGCTGCAAGTCATCATTCCCTGTGGGACCAAGTAGTAGATTGGGTAGACAGGCAACGCTCATCCTTGATTATGTGAGCAGAATGCCACCACAAACCCGAAACCCAGCAGGAAAAAAGAAAAAAAAAAAATTCCTTAGGCAGTAAATCAATTTCTGTGACCTGCTAAATGTAATTGACTACACTCTAATTCTTTAACCCTGTGTATGAGGGTGAAAACACATCCTGAGGTAGAATGATTACCAGCTATTATACAAATCCATGGTTTCTGTATCAGTTAATAACCATTTACAGCAAAATTATACATACCTCATGATTCAGTGGCAATAAACAATTGCTTTAATGCACTAGTCATGTCTTTGTTTAGTCAATCAACTGGGTCTCAGAAAACCACCTATTATTCAAAATAGGAAAATGGCTTGGTAAAGAGTTTTTTTTTGTTGCTTTTAGATGCATGGAAATTTGTATGTAAATTATGATGTTAATATTTCTTCTTGTGCTGAATACTGGATATGGCCTTTAATGTTATGGTTCATACTCCATAGGATTCACTGGGAACATTTGATGCCGTTACGTGACAAAAAATGCTTTAATGATTATGGATCCACATTACTGTTGCTTCAGACATTTTTCCACAGCATAACAAACGTTAAAACATATTTGATTATGACAAATAGATTGTCAAATATTTGATTAAGGACAGATAATGCACCATGTCGTTGTTGTTAATACCATTTAACATTCAGTACTAGTAGATATATCACAATTAAAAGCAAATGTACACATTTAATTGTCCAAAATATTTTTATAAAACAGTACATGTACAACAGTGTACATGCTTTTTTCGTTAGTTTGTTCTCACAAGGCTTACTTTTTTGTCAACCCAGTCTTTGAAACACAAACTCATTTGACAGTATGCATCCCTGGCCTCAACTTGACCAGTTGTCAGCAGGCCCAGGACATGGGCTCTGACTTTGGCCAGATTAATTAGCAGTCCGCCCTCAACAGTCCATTCCCCAATTCCTATTATACCCAGCTCAGCAATCTGGTGGAAGGTAATTTGGTGCTCCATGCACACAGGGCGCAGCATTGACACCTTATGCTTCGTGATTGAAGGCAATCTCCTGGGGACAGCGCTAAATTTATTCATGGTACGCTCTCCCACAGCCACTAGAGACGTGTCAGTGCCCGCCTGCCACACATCCACAGATTTCCTGCTCTGCATCTTTCCCCGAATGCACAAATAATACTAAATGATCTGAGGGAGTTGTTGCGGTGTCTTATATTTCTAGCCTTGCGGGAACTTGGTGATCTCTGGGTGAGTTGCCTCTGCTCTGCGTACAAGTCTCTGAAATCAAGACAATGCATAATGTCAGGATAGTGAATGTTATTGCATTTACCAATCTCCACCCTCACAACCTCTTCCATTCTCTCAAGGGAATACATGTGTTAACAAACTTACGCACACGCACGTCTGTGCTCGGTGCAGCTGGGTCACAGGAAGGGACATTAATGTAATTCCTTGTTGATGGCTGAAATCTGTTGATAATAGAGTCGCTAGCAAAGGTGATCAAAGCAGATTAGCCCAAGACACAGCAGGGGGAATGGTTGGACCCCCTGTCATTAACACAGGCTGTTATCTGGGAGCTGGCACGCTCACTAGTCCTCACTGGGGGAATACAGGGTCAGCCATTAGCATTGAGTAGAAATGCTAATGCTCAACTTGAATCAACAGACCCCTGACTGCCTGCCACCGTTTATTTACTGCTGAGGTTTGCAAAGCCGTTATTAGGTATTGACGCAAACAGGTGAACTGTGGCTTTGCTAAGCTTTTTGGGTAGTTGCTTTAGGGTCACTAGCCTACATAACCAAGGAATGGCCTTTTGTCACGAGGCACATACTCTATTTAACAGGTGTGAGTCTAAAGCATAACATCACATGTACAACATTGGTTTTCATGTGACAACACACTATTAGATCACAGTTGTATCGTTCAGAGATTTACACATCCTCTCGTCTCTCACAGTGATAAAAGGAAGTAGGAGCCATCACTCCTGAGGCTGCAAACTTGTTTGGAGTTATTGAATCATCAGAGCAGAAGAGGTAAACAAGTGCCCTCAAGTTTTGCAGTACTTGAGGTAGAAGAGGTATTTTGACAATTAGCCCTACAAATTTGGTTCCCTGGGCATCAAAATACGAGTGCTATCAATATTTGTTACACAACACAATACACACAAGCTGTTCCCAGACTGAGGTGAGCCCATTTCCTTTGGTAAGTGCGTCGGAGAAGAAATATAACAGACTTTGCTATGTGATAGGGGTATGCTATTATTCAACTGATTTACTAGTAATCATTACATTGTCATTACATTCAATCATTGCATAAAATATTACAATATTGAGGGGTTGCAGTTGATATGACAGGTTGTGTGGGAGACCTGGGTTTGATTCCCACTGCAATACATCAGCCAATGTGTCCCTGAGCAAGACATGTTACCCCTAGTTGCTCCAGAGGCATACGACCTCTGACATTTTTAGCAATTGTACATCGCTTTGGATGTATGTAATGCAATATTGAACTATTATGCTACTTGCACAACGGTCACTCTAACATTATACATATTTTATTTGGTGGTATAAATATGTACATGTACGTAGGCTGTAAACGTTATTTTACACTTGTATACACATTGTACATTCTATGATGTCGTTCATATATTTTTCAGTAGTGGTTCTGGCATTTTTTTATCTTATTTATTAGTTCTAGTATATTTCTTGTATTTTTGGATTGTGTGTGAGTGAGTATGTGTGTATATCCTTGGTAACTTGCTACTTTTAACAGAGTAATTTCCCAATTTGTGACTAATAACATCTATCCATCCATCTAACATTGTCTATGTTACAGATGTGTACCTATTGGCAATCAGCATAGCTTTGTAGGGTAGAGTAAAAGTTGATTTTAGCCTGAAAGATATGTACAATCAAATCAGTATTAGCAATAAATACATAAATAATAAATACATCTGCTGCTAAAACAGACTGCAGTGGCCCTGAACATAAATACCCGTTGGATTGCTTTAGCAACAAAAATATATGAAATTTTTTTATATAATTATATTAATATTATATTAATTAAAACATAGATAAGTGGGATTACTGTATGTGCATATGTGACACTCAGTTTCAACAAGTGTATGTTAAGTACAGATATATAAATAAAAAGACAGACAGACAGACAGACAGACAGACAGACAGACAGACAGACAGACAGACAGACATTCAAACTGGACTGGTAATATCAGGTACAAAAATCTCTCAGTCAGTCAGTCAGTCAGACAGGCAGACAGGCAGGCAGGCACAGGGACATAAGTGTAGCTCTTCTTGTATGCAAACATTCACATGAACAATGTATGCCATTCAGATAGGTCTCTTTTCAAAAGCTCCATACTTTGCAAAGGAAGGACAAGCAGTACCCTACTCATTAGCCCCTGCTTTGATATATTTGATCAGTGCTGTATGGGGATATTGCCCTTAAAAAAACAAAAACAAATTAACTATTGATGAAACTAGAAACATGGATGGAAAAAGACTACACCAAAATCAAAAGAGTTGCGTTTATTATTTTGTTCAGTATAAGGGGGGTGGGGGATGTGTAATAGTTGAGATGAATGATGCACATTCACTCAACTATAACCTTAAATAGTTTAGTTGACTGACCAGGACCAATCAGGTCCTAATCTTGAATGACGTCATCCATTCACAAAGTGAATCACGGACTGTCAACAGGAAAGGGCAGAAAAAATGCCACTCAGTACATTTAAAAAAACAATAGGTAATCAGACCAGTTATGCTATCGGCTCATAATCAATGCATTGTCATTAGCCCATTATTTTTCTAAACTTAATCTGAGAGGACATAGTCCATACAAAAGTGTATCATTACCCTGGTTAAATTACATTGTAGCAGTCCATATGCATCTGTGCAATGAACAGTTCCTAAGGATAAAAATATATGGAAAAAACATCAAATTAACATAAAATGATATTGAGATTAAAATCATCATTAAGGCCTTTTGGCAATAATGTCTGCAAAATAATTATCCAATATGCCTTGCATTTTTTAAATAGTAAGTCGTGGTTTCCCCACCTTTTTGGTAGACTGACTTGTTCAATGCCACAAAAGCACAATAATGAGATGTCATGCTTATAATCAATACGAATAGAGCTCTTATGTTTGCTAATGCGTTGTTTTAACTGGCTTATGGTCTTCCCTACATACACCAGACCACAGGGGGCCAAAATGTATCCCTCCCTCAAAGTAATCAATGCTACTTTGCCTACAGACCATTTATTACATACATAAAATAGAAGTTTTTAAACGAAGTAAAGCGCTGTAATGTTAACAAACAGTGCTGTATAGTGCCATAGAACGATAAAATCCAAGTGCCAGTTGCTGGTTGTAGGCCAGCTACCAGGAGCAGCTGTTAAGCCGCCAATAGCTGACTGCGAGTCACCTACAGACACCGCCAGATGACGTTCCAGAAAAAACGTGCTTGAAACCGCTGTGTTTTATGATGACACTGTGTCATTTTGAGGTTATTTTGCACTGACTATTGAAATTCATAAATAAGTGTTTTGGCATGGCTGGCCGAGTGGCACTATCCATAGTACTGAAAGGAGGAATTCATTTTTGCATGTTTTGTTGTGCATGATCAAAAAACATCCCTCTTCTGCCTTGATTAAATGTATTTGATATAATATTAATAAAGTTATTTATTACCAATTTCTCACCTGTTGCTTTTTTCAAGGATGTAACTAAGGCTGTTTTAAAATACCAAACTAATGAATTAATTTCCTTGTTTTGCTTTTGTCACAATGGATGTGTAGGTATGGGGAGAAATCATTTTAAGGTGGAAGGTTTTTGACAAATTACTGTCGAAGAAAAGTAAACAAATATTAAATAAAAAATGTCAAGGACATCAATTGTTCCTCAGACTGAGTGTTTGCTATTCCGAGGCAAGGAAGGACAGCCAACCTATTTATTAGGGCTGCAACAATTAGTTGGCATAATCGACGATGTAGATTTATTTTTTCGCCGCATAATTTCATTGTCAATGTGTCGTTCGAGATATGTTCTTAACATATGGCAGTGCTGTAACATTCGTCTACTGCAAAATCAAACTAAATACAATACTAAATACAAATACAGATTTTCCTTCACATTGACAAATTCGTGGCGATGTGCCACAGAATCAACACTGGCTGCCACATATTGCGTTTCATTATTCTCTTCTTTTTTTTTAAACGCTATTAAAAAACACCTAGCGTATTAGTTCAACTGCATTTCCTGTCCCTGCAATAAACACCACACACAAACACACAAACAACACACACACACACACACACACACACACACACACACAAAGACTGGCCTATTTAAGCCAGAGAAGATGGCTGGTGAAATTCACAAGTTCACGAAAGGTTGTTATCTCTTAATTACAAAATTAAAAAGTGCTATAAAAAATATTTTATATTCTAAATACAATGTCAGCGTTAATGTTGGAGACCCAACCTGACCCTTAGCAAACAAGCAATTGCATCTTCTTTAGAAAATTAATTAGTCGCATGTTTGCGGTAAAGTGCAGTTGCGTTGTCAAAGTCAAAACACTATATGTAGCAGCTGTGAATCAAATAAACTTATTATAAATGTCTTTTTTTTACTCTTACACTGAATGTGTGCTGCTTCAATCCAGATGAGTAGGCTATTGAAAAGTATTTTCCGTGACTGAAAAAGGCACGTGTTGAGGATGAGGACCAGCCTAAACCAGAGGTATCAGTCTGAAACACATTAAAAAGCAATGAAAAACATTGCTTTCTAATCTGTGGAATCTGTGTGCAATACAGGGCTCCAGCTTTTGCAACCAATATTTGAGAGTGTGCAACTGAATTTTACATTCAGTAGCACATAATAAACCAGTCCAATAAATTAGCCAGTAAAAAAGTTTGGTACAAATCCGGGCATTATTAGTGGGGATAATTTACGAGATACACACTTGGTTCCATTAGCGCATGCACAAAGGCATTTGGCTGATAGTGCTAACTCAACCAATGTTAGACCGAGGGAAAAAAGCTTCTGGGGAATGTGTCTGGCTCAAGGTCATGGTGCAAAGGACCCTAGGGTGAAATTACTCTGAACCATCCCTTTAAGACAATTACAAAGTAAGCGTTAAAGTAAGGGTTAAAGGACTTATGTCTCAGCAGGATTTGGGAAAACGTCCATGCTTTTATCTTCAGTAGAGTTGATTACTGTAACACTGTCTTTACAGGTCTCCCTACAACATCAGACAGTTGCAGCATTCTGCTCAAGTCCTCACTAAGACTTAGAAAGTGGATCACATCACTCCAGTTCTGAAGTCTTTACACTGGCCTCCAGTGTCTCAAAGAATTGATTTCAAAATACTTTTGCTCTATGTTTACAGGCTTGTGGTGATGTGCTATAGTTTCCAACTGGTTTCCGACAGCTTTTTGAGATTATTGTTTAGGGCTTTTCCCCTTAATTAGATAGTGACAGTTGATAGACAGGAAAGGTGGGAGAGAGATGGGGGATGACACGTAGCAAAGTGCCGCAGGTCGGACTTGAACCCGGGCCACTGCAAAGGACTCAGCTTACATCGGGCGCATGCACTTACTGGGTGAGTTAGAGGTCACCCCGTCAGTTCTTTTAAATAAAGGCAGAAGACCTTTCTTTTTGATGTGGCCTTTCTTTAAATAATTGTTAATTTCTTATACTGAAGTTGCATTGTTGAAACTGTATGACAATCTATACAAGCATGTAAAGACAATTAAAAAGTATGACTGGTGAGACCGGCGCCTTCTGGGAATGGCAAGGATTGCTGGTGGATTACGTGTATAGAGCAACAGCTTAGACATTGTCCCATACTTGTTGCCTAAAATCTCGTTATTTTTTCTGCTTATATATTTGTATTGTTTTGCTCTTTAAATGTTTAATTTCTTATACTGCACTGTAACCTTTTTCATATTTTATCTGTTTTTTATTTTATCGTTTTTCACTGCTCTTTAATGTTTTATGTAAATCACTTGGAATTGGTTTCCTGTTTTACAGTTAATGTATACTATTTATCCATTTTAATAGTCTTTTCTATATGTGCTGGTATTGGAACAGTGGGAGTGTCATGATTCTCCAAATTTGAACGGTAACTCTACATCCTTACGCAGGTTTAATGTTTAGTTTGCATTAGCTGCTAGTTTGGTTTCTCTGGACAAACACAGCTAACACTGCATAATAAAGCTGTTACCTTTCTTGCACTTGAAGCCAAAGAGGTTGCTCAAATATGGATAGGGGTTCATTACATTTCTTTTGAGCTCAACTTCTAACGGGGTTTCACTTTTAGCTAGGTCTGCACCCCTGATGTCTTACTTTTCCATCTCCATCCTTCTTGGGATTTTAGCCTATTCACTCTCCGGTTTAACTGTAATGTATTTGTCAGCTACGACTGACAAGACGTCAAAATCCGGCTGTAGTGTTTGGATTATGGGGCAGATTTTTGACCCCAGAGCTTACACCATCCATATACTGTACATTGTCACCCACAGCCACTCCCTCCACTGTAACTGTCACCCAGGCAACTCACCCCCCACTGCATGATACACCATATTCATAACTGAACAGTCTACTGTTGTATATCACGAGCACTGATAATGCTGTTAGACTCATACTGGTTGTCATTAAAGCTTAATGTGTGCTCTGATTCTTTTTCATAATACACTATGTATTATACACTATGTTCCCTTAAACTGTAAACACACACCTTAAATCAGGTTACCTTCAGCTCAAGTTCACAATAAACTCAGTAGGTCCACACTTCAAGCACACGCACAAATAACGCACCCCATTGCAGGCCTGATGCAAGGCTTGAAAGCAAAGAATTCCACTGTCTTTTCTTCTACTTAACTCAGAAAACAGAATAAAATAAAGCGTGGTACCTTGGTTAAAATTTCAGAGTCCGGTCTGCACGTGTACAACTCTGGTGAAGAACGGGCTGGCAAGCAGTTGTCCAAAGCTTTTTGCCCATCTCTCGTCTCTGGAGAATGTTAAAACGTAGGTGTCCGAAGTTGGTGTGGTCTTTTTATTACAATGTCTCAAAAAAAGGCTAGACTGGAGCCAATAGCGTTAGCTGGGTTAGCTACGGCGGCTAAGACTCCATTCACTTTGTTAATGGATGCTAACAACATACACAACTCAGTGGCTAAGCTAGCAACACGTGAACAACTGTCCGATAAACTTCGAGTATAAATATATTTAGCTACTCACAGAAAACATGATTACTGCATGTCTGGATGAAGTTTGTCGAGTAGATAGTCTAAGAAAACAACTACGTGCTTTTTATACAACCTTTAACATTCCTCGTGTTCATGTCAAGCCATCACACTTCACACAAGTCTATGGATCTCACCCTTTCATTTCCTGTTTACCTGTGATCCCATCCATCTTAACCAATGGATGACCAGTATCACTCTTACAAACATGAACTCTTCAAAAAAAACAAAATATTTATTTATACATCTATATCTTTTAAACGTATTTATTACACTGTACTTTTTAACTCTTTCATGAAATAACCTTTTAACCATATGTAAAACAATTTTTTAACTAAGTCACATAGCTATGTGATCAGATACCAATCATATGACGTCTAGTATTTTTAAGCAGGTTACAGTGGTATTTTTGTAATAAAAATCATGGTATTGTTTTTAAAGATATTGGATGGGTAAATGAGCAGATTTTTTTCACAATAGTATGTTTACTGGTCTTGGGAAGTAGGCTACTACTACTATGGTACCACTACTACCATAGTCTAAATGAAAAATCTGTATAGAAGGAAATGTGTGACGTCTGATGATTGATGATGATTGACAGTCGGTCAGATTGCCAATTAGTTGGGGTTGAAAAGTACAAGTTTAAAATAATTAAATACATCTGGGGGTTGGAGTTAGAAACTGTACCAGTGTAATAGGCCTATGTAGCCTGCTCTGCATCTCTGCTTGCATCCAGCGTCAAAAGGCTACATTAATTAACCCCAGCATAACATACCCGGATCGCCAACCAAACCATGTAGTTGAGTTGCATTGTGGGTAGCCGATAAGGTCTTGGCAAGGAAGTAGAATTTGTGAAATGAAAAAAAATAATATCTCTGGTTCTGCTGCAAAGATTATGCCTTTTTTCAAACTATCCATCTATCGTGAGTCCAACAATGTTGCATCAATGGGTTGCCGGCGACCCTGTTATGTAAGTTTGGATGGGTTTTACATTTCAAAGTCTAGAAGAGCTGCACAAATCTGCAAATTCCCTTTCCAATAAAGCTAAGTCCCTCCTCCAAGAGCAAGCCGTCACATGACTGTGTTTTATGAAGAAAAAAAAGAATAAAAAGCTTCAGTATATATTTTTTCCAATGTCACAGACCAGACTAAAAGCCTTTAGCACAATTTGATCACTTGGAAATGTTCTGGAGAGGTTTGGGGACACCAGTAATACCACATACTGAAAGCTCCCTAGCTCCCATAAGGAAAGGCCAAGAGGTCTGAAACTGTATATAAGTGTTGTGGACAAGATATTGAATGTATGTGTGGTGTAGTGCATAGTGTGGTATAAAGCATGTCTTAGTTATTGTTATTCAAATATGACTTGTTAAAGACAAGGACCAAAAAAAATGCTAAACAAGCACATTTACATAAACTATTCAGGTTTAAATAAAGCCTCAAAAATGAATTTTGGCCCTGCAGTTTTTCTGTTATAAGCCAACAAACCAACAAATCTGTTTTATACTGTCTTGACTTGAAAGACAGTTTCTCCCTATTGGGACATTCTAACAAACAAATTATAACATAACATATACCATATTACATCTTATAATCATAACACAATCAAAATTTATTAAATAATGTATACTTTTATTAATCCCACAAGGGGATTTAAAATGATTAATTAATGATTAATTAAGTGTACTTACAATATATCCCACAACATCAGTGGAGCTTGAACCATGTCATGTCACATCTTTTCTCTGAAGCTGGTAGTAGCAGTTTTATATGTGACCCTAACATACTCTATGTACATACAGTACATATCCATTGTGATAGCTGGCAAGAGAAAAGAAAGAAGCATCTTACTGTCCTAAACAGTGTACCTTGATCCATCTTTTTGACATGAAATGTTGTAAAGCACTTTGAAGCTTTCTGAAAGGTACCAAGCTTGACAGTAAAGGGCTGATAGACTAAGCGAAGGGCAACGCGATCAATCAAAGGCCGCCTTACCTTTCTCAGCCCTTGGTTTGGGGTCTTCCTGACGGTAATTCTCTGATTTGACTTTGATGTGCCAATTTGTGCCTGATGAATAATTGTCTGGTTTGCTGATAACTTGTGGGAGTCAAGTGTATTCTGGTGGCACTCAATGCAAATGGAAGATATTTGGGTCCTTCAAATCACGACAGTAGCCCCTCTACATTTGCCTCCCCGTTCCGTGAGTAAACTGACCAATTAGCTGTGTTTGAAGAAGCCATTTTTGATTAGAGCAATCAGTAAACAGCAAGGCCTCTCCGTGATTGTCCCCCTGATTAGATGAGTTGTCACTTGTGAAGTTGTTGGAGATTTTAATTTATGGCCTTATATTGCTGAAAAGTATGGTAATTACCTAATCCATTCTCCACAGTTCAGCACTTGGATTACAATTCATCCATACTATCAATGTTGACAACCTCATTTTACCTCCTAAAGTTTCTAAGTAGTCTCTGAATCGACTGAATCAAACAAATACAAAAGCCACAATTTATGTTGTCAGTGGTGATGATATCAAGATGAGGATAAAAGACTGTACAAGCAGCATATTAAATAAAAATGGACTAATAATTTCTGACAGATTTTCGGTTTATTTATGGTTGTATTTCCATCCTGTCAGCTCTGGTGACAAGCTCAATATTCATGAATGATTACGGAATAATCTGCATAAGGAGAAGCTTCTTATTATTCACACCCATTTTTGAGTGTCTGTGCATTACATCCTAATTAACACTATAGACTAAATGACTGAAAGTGTTGCATAAGAGGTGTAAATATGCCTGTGCAGTAATTCAAATAATGATCTAAAATTTGAATGTCACTTTAAATAATGCAACAGCAAAACTGATATGTTAACCTATAGTTTTATTATTGTGTTGTATTTACATATTACACATTTTTAAATAACACAATAAAGGCACATATAAGTAACAGTATACATCTACAAATTATACAACAAACTGGCTCCCCACTCTTAGATTTGATTTTAAGGTCATTGTCCTTCCATGTAAAGCTCTTAATATTAAATCACATTCCTACATTTCTGACCTTTTAATTCCTTTATCCTGTGTCATGTACTGTAGTACTGCAGTGCAGCTCAAGTTGGCTGCCTGAACCAGCTCGCAAGCATTGCCTGATGTATGCATGCTCTGTGACATTTTTGAAATAAACAACTAAAGACATTTTTCTTCAGGCAAGTATTTAGTTTATACTACCATTTTTACTACTTTAATTTCTCTGCCTTTTATGGGATCTTTAATTCTATTTTCAGGATTTTATTGTATTTTTTTTCTCTATACTCTAAAGGACTCTGAGCTGCATTTTATGTATGAATGGTGCCATACAAATAAACACACTTAAAAAATAAATTGTAAAAAGTAAAGGAATGACAGGTGATGGAAAATCTAGTTCATGAAGAAAAACAAGTTCCAGCACACAATTTCCATAACAAATGTCTAATTTATTAAAGTATATTGCTATTAAGGTTTTGATCTATACTGTCTGTCAGAGCCTGAATCCACATCAAGTGAAAAGGAAAAAAGACATGGTAAAGAAACTGTTTTTGTTATTTGTTTAGAATACATGCAAAACAACATCATTTATAGTTATGGAAATATGCTTCTCACTATACTTCCTCCACACAAATGACGTGAAAACAGAAGAGATACCCCAATGGCCCAAGGCCATATTTATAACAGAATCACTCAGAATGTATATACTTTGAATATACAGTTCATATATGCAAAGCTGCTCTACTACTTAAGGTACCTAGTCATTTTTCAAATGAGTAATAGTTATTCAGTTATTTAATTAATAGCAATCTCAACTTTTTTTCCCACACATTTTTTTTAATGGAATTGACTTAGGATGAAAGAGAGTATCTATAACATTTATTCAATAGAATAACTTTCTGGGGGTGGAAGACAGCCACCCATGCTACCTAAAGAAGCTTTGCCTTAAAGTTTCATTAGACAACATTGTGCAATGTAATCCAGGGAACACCTATGGCCCAATCAAAGATTGCAGTGTATTGAACACCAAGTCTCCAAATGATGCCTTAATCAATACAGCAGACGGAGTAAGTAGGCAGGGGGAAGCTGTATGTGTGACACAAAGCCAGGATTAGGCCTGATTAGGGCAGTTTTAACATGTCCTGCTGATTAGGGGCCAGTGGATCTGACCGCTAATTATCTGTGAAGTGTGGCTGGCCGCACAGACAGGACAGCGGCAGGAGGAGGGGTTGACTGCCCAAACTCACCCCTTCCTTTCTCCCTCCCGTCCTTGTCCACTCACCACCCACCCAAAAGGGTCTGGGGCTCTTTGATTGGGTGTGCTGCATTGTGGAGAGGACATTTGAAAAAGAGTCCCATTTCCCTTTTGCAGTACAACTACCCCCTGCAGGGTAGAGTCAATGTACCCTTTCTGTGCCTTCGTATGGCCAGCTGGCTACAGCGGGGCAAATAAACACTCCAGATCCACTGGCCAGTATGACTCCCATCTGAAACAGAGCCTTTGTCCCGTGTGGATTGTGCCCTAATTGGTGTTCCTGAGACAAATTCTCATTGTGCTTGTTATTTGTCCTGATGAGGTCTTAACAGACAGATAATACACAGAAGATACAATTTACAAGTAAATAATAGACTAATGTTAGCTTGCTGAAAAAATAAAAGGATGCAGATAGTTACAAATCACAAAAATCCGAAGGTTATCATTCATAAACTAAAATATAAAAAGAGTAATACTATTCCAAACATACCAAACCTTTAGTAAAAATGTATTACATTATTGAGCTGAAAACAAAACCTTACTTAATAATCAAACAATAAGATATGTTGAAGCCCAATCCACATTTTAGTACTATGCAAACATGATATACTTTGTGACTGTTTAGATGAGTGTTTTCCCCTTAATGTTTGTATCCCCTTAATATGAAACAATGTCAATGTGTGATACCTTGTCACAGGTTTATTGTATCAGTAGACTAGGGAGGGACTAATCAAGGGATTTTCCAGACTTTTTATTTTTTATGGCCTAAAGGGGAAGTACCCACTATTTTCACAAGAAAAAGGACATAATTTGAGAAGTCAGAAAAAAGTACTGTTATTTTTACTGAAAATATATTTTTGTTTCTCTCCTATCCCGGTAATCATGTCATTACACATATTTGTCTTGTGAGCCCTTTGGGCCTTTGGGGGATCTCGACCACAGGTTTGAACTACTGCTATAGCTTTAAATAGAACCCTTGTCCTAAACTTAATCACAATTAAGTAACCTTAACCCCAAAAAATGAAAAAAACTTCACAGTAGTAAAATAAATAATCCAGAAAATACACCTACTTTGTGTAGCATATGACAATAACATTTTGTTATCATAGAAAAAGTACAAACTGGGGTTAATGGCAATTCAATTATATTGATGTCACTTATACTTACAATTTGTGTATTTGCAGACTTCAAGGGGTATTCTGTGGCCCCACATTTCTCTTCCCTTCCTCCACCCTGAGACCCTGTGACCACAGCAACTCAAGAGGAAGAGGGGAGAGAGTAAAGGAACATGGTATTTGGGGCGTAATCCTGTTTGTCCTTGGGGTCACAAGCTCTACAGAGTTCAGATTGTCAGCTACAGTCTGGAAGTTTATTCGAGGGACAATTGTAATTCCCTCTGGAGAGCAGTCAGTGTCTCCTGCTGAATGCTGGAGAGGAGACAGGTTGCTGCAAGATGATAATTGAAAAGAAAGTGGGTGGTCCTCTTTGGCCCCCGTGGCCCTCTGGGACAGTTATATTGAGACGCCTGCGTGTTTTGGAGGGGCAGATTACAGAATGTTATATTTGAAGAAACGATTATGTCCTTCTGGGCTTAATTTGACAGATGTAGCTATTGTGTGGTGGCTGTTTCTGTTGTCTTTTGCCATTCATGTCGATTTGTGTGTATTTATGTGTGTGTGCATGTGTGTGTGTGTTGGCTGTTTGCTGTTGGATCATTGCCCCCCATTAACTAGTTCTGAGAGCTTTGTTTTGCTTTTCTTTACAAGCATGTTTAAAGCGTCCTTGAATTTTCCAGAGCATTTTTTTGCTTGTATGATTTCTGACTCTTATGTGTTTGTTTGTGTGTTATGTCTTTGCAGCATGCACACCTACTTATGTCAAATTAAAATGCATGACTCTGTGCACCTAAATACATTGACCACATGGTTAGACTGTGTCCATTGAATTAAATAAAACAATGAAAAGACATAAAACAAAGTAACACACACTTACAGGCACACAGACATAGATAACTCTGCCCTAGCCAACACACACTGATCTTATCCATTGCCTACCTTCATTGAACTGCTCTTCAGCCGTGGCCCTATTAACCAGTAATCCGCAGACTGGCAGCTGGCCATTACTGTGGCAACGGTGAGCTGGGAGAAAACGGCTTGCTGGTTCAAAAGTAAAGCGGAGTGTAGTGAAGGACAGAGATGAACTCTTTTGTCCTACAAATGTGTCTTTTTCCTATTTCTGAATAAAAAATAAAAAATGTCTTACTCATTTTCACATCAACTCGACATATTTAGAGGTGACGATAAAATGTCTTTTATGCTAGATGGATCTTTCTTTTGTTGTTATGGGCAGATCGAAACCCATTCCAAGGATGGAGTATGTAATGTATGGCCCTGGAGATATAACAGCCAAACAGAGGAGTACAGGAGGATTTTGAATGGCTTACAAATCTCTTATGGAGCTTTAATTTCATGTCATGAAAGAAATTGGTTACTGATGTTTACAGTCAGCCATTTCAGTGGGTCTGTTCCCATTTTACTTTATTTGTCTTTTGATAATAGACATTTAAGGACAGATTTAACTCCATGGAATGACACATTTTAGAAAACATTTTTATGCTAATCAAAATTTTGCAGATGTTTTGTATAAAAGCATTTATTTATTTTATTCCTAACGTGACAATAATAACAATATACTAAAATCATTGTGGTAATGGTGTGTCACCATAGTTTCACAACACATAGCTGTATAGTCAGTGAAGTTAGTGTAAAATGACAAAATATCTATATGACACCAACATATTGTGTGAGACACTGATGTATTGCATCGCATTGTCTGTTGATGCATTTCATATTTTGTCAGAAACACAAGAAGGATAGACAGGATTAAATGAAGAATTTAGAGTTCAAAATATGTGGGGGTGTTTAATTTTGGGCTTAAAATGTAGTGATGTTTAAGGAAGGAAAGAGGATACAAATGGATTGAGAGCAATGTGTTTAATGTCACAGACACCCACACGCATCTCAACGCAGTAAAGCAGGTCTTTCTCCAGCCTCCTGTCTTGGAGTCTAAACACAGTGGCACCTTAGTAGGCGCTTCATGGCTGTAATAGATTTTTAGAATTGTTTTTAGAACTAATTTTCTCAAAGAAGAGATTGTGGGATTTAATGAGGCATAACTAATGGAGGTCCCACAATCATCAGTGCCATGCTGGTAGCACTGTGGCAGGACAGAGCAGCCATTGATTCTTGCTTCAAACCTCTTGAGTTCCTAATCAGCTTCTTTGGTTGTGCGTTTCAGGCCTGACAAACCTATTGTTGGCCTGTGTCACTGGAGGTCAGTAGTTATTAGTGGCGACTGAAAACAGTTTCTCTAACTACTTATAAGCGAATTGAATAACATGCATAGAGGGACTTGGAGGGTGGGATTACTGGCAGTGCAGCGAGTCCGGTCGGCACAGGAGAGAATGTGACATGGTTTTCTAATAAGGGATGCTGCCCCCCTTCCACAACACACACACACACACACACACACACACACACACACACACACACACACACACACACACACACACACACACCTAACCTCAACCCCCAGACATTTGTGAATAGTCTTCAAAAGCTTCCTTTGGCCCTGCAATGCCTCATATTGCTAAAATAGTATTCATAGTAAGCAATGGAATTAGCCAGTTCAAGTCCTGGGATAGCATATTATTTGTGTCCTCTCCTTTTCTCATTTTGTGTGTGTGTGTGTGGCTGAGCATGTGCATAGAGTTTATGTTATTGTCAAACCAAAGGCAACGGTAAAAATGTGGTTTCATGTATTTAATTTCATGAAAATCTATTAGAGTGGGAATTGCTTTCAGAGTCCTATGACCTTCTTGAAATGTTTTTTTTCACTCTGTCGGAAGATGATTGTTTGCAGGCTAATTTTTCCATTTGAAAAATGACTAGAATTAGGGAACTTTTTGCTTCCTGGGGCAAAGAGTTGCAGTGACTCATTCTTTGGAAGCCAAACAAATCCAACAGGCACAGGTTTGTCATAGAAAAGAGAAAGATTGTCTCTCCTTGGCAGAATGTGAGGGCAATACACTAATTAAAATCTTGCTCTGTGTCTCTCAAAACTTGCCAATTCAATGCATTCATTCGCACAGTGCCATGAAAAGCAGACCTCTCCTAATCATTTCACATTGGGCAAGAGTTGGGTACTATTTCTGGGGAAGGAAGGAGAGAGGAGGTGGTGGAATTTGTGGGAGTAAACTTTCCATATAACTCCTAATTTGAATTATATTCAGAATGTCTATATATCATACATATTAATGTATGTCATAATACAAAATAGCACAAATTATGTGAAATCCTCTGTAGAGTGGAGCCACATTATTATTTCTACCTGTGTGTCTTCAAGAAAAATCTTACTCATCCACTATATTCCACTCAGAAACAAGACCAGACTGCTTTTAGCTTTCTGTTTTAATTGCTTTTTCAGCTAAGACCCAGAACACAAACTAATTCCCTCTCCTGTTGTATACTGGCAAAACTTAAAAAAAAAGTATGGATGTATGAGGATTATATGTTTGGCCTATGTTTCTGTGTAAACTATGCAGCCAATAATGTTGAGCCCTTGCCAATTAGTGCTCTCTAGGTTGCTAGGTCGCCATGGTCAATTGAGGAACACATCAATAGGACTTGAAAAGGTTTCTCTGCGATCAGACCTTCTGACATATTAAGTAGAATAATAGGGAGGAAGGGAGTTGGAGGGAATTGAATGCAGAGTCTCAGACAAGGCTTCTTTCTACATTCACATTATGCAGTGCAATCTTCAATTACCTGAGAAGAAGAGTCTAAAAAATGATGTACATCAGTGAAACAGATTATCCTCTGATTCATGCTGTATGCTAACAGTATACATAACATTGAGGTAGTGAGAGACTCCTTCCAGCTCTTATGGAAAAATCTGCTTTGTATTATGAGAGGTTTTTATATGCTGTATGACTTATTTGGTTGCTTTATTTGCAAATGTGAATGAGTGCTGTGTATGCATGGCCATCTTTTGTATGTATGTATGTATGTGCACATGTTTGTGGGTGTGGATGTTCTGCATGGTAGTAACACTAGTAGCGGCTGCAGCCTTTAAAAACTTTCCAGACAGAAATGATGATACCAGCACCAATTACAGTGCCCAGCCTGTCTCATATATCCTGACAAAGAGAGGTACCCCCCAACAAACCGAGAGAAGCAACAGGCACAATGGCCAGTGATTACCAAGCATAGCCTATTAGTGCGCCATAACTACGCCTATTGAAAAGAGAAAAGAATGGCTTCACCTCCACTTTTATTTCATGTGGCACACCATCAAAATCTTTGTTGACAGCTCATTCATGCCCTCAATTTAGAGACAAAATCTATCAGGAACACCTTGCAGTATGAAAGTGTATATTGTGGAATGCATTTCTCTTTTAAATGCTCTTATCAAACTCCCTTCTGATGGAGTTGTCATGCTCAATTCCAAATGTCAGGTGCATATTGGCTCTGATGCTTCCTTTGAGTGTAGGGATGATAGCATATATACATACAGCTGCCAGGTATGTGAAGGGGTTGGAAATAGGGGCTCTCTAAGGTCTCCATTGAGACACACTGATAGCCATCATCATCATCATCATCATCACAGGTTGTCATCAGCAAGGGGATTGAGAAGTAATTTCCAAACGTGTTTAAATGACCACAGGAAATGAAATGTTAGATCCTATAATCAGCCACTGCATGGTGTAAAAAAAGGTTTTGGAGGGCAGAAGCAAAGGGGAACCGACACTGATGCTAAGTGATGACCTTAAACACTTTGAAGTTTGTTTGCACAAATCATTCATCTTATCTTCTAAAGAGATTGATCAGAATGAGGCTCATCTGTGTGTGTGTGTGTGTGTGTGTGTGTGTGTGTGTGTGTGTGTGTGTGAACATTTTAAAAACTATTTTGCTGCTTGTTATTACATGAACAGTTGCTTACAGTGCCTTTCAAAGCATCAGAAAAAAATGTAGATATTACTGTTTATTATAAATTGTGTTAAAATAATAACATTATAAACATAAACACGTGCGGTAGGCTATTTGTCTACAATCGTTAGATCTTTATATTATGGTTGTGATATATTTTATATTAAATAAAGGAGATTTAACAGTAGCATGTTCTCATTTTATCAATGATACAATCAAAATAGTAACTGACTCACATCCAGACTCACGCTACGTTCAAACTCACTTTAAGTAAAAAGCGAGGAATTTAAATCAAATAAATTAAAGTTAAATGAAGGAGCATGTTTTTATCATTTGATTTTTGTAAAGGATGTCAGAAACCTTTTATTTTGATACATTACAAAATAACGACTGTGCATGATAATAATAATAATAATAATAATAATAATAATAATAATAATATTATTATTATTATTATTATTATTATTATAATTATAATAGAAATGAATATGTAGATCTTGCTTTAAATATTTGCTCCTAATAATATTTGCTGCTAAATATTACTCCTATATATTCGTCATTGTGTATTTTATGGAAGCTCGCATTTACAATAAAATTGACCAAGTGCATTGCGGCGAAGGTCTGGGCCTAATAAACACAGTAAGATCAATATGTTTGTGGAGATTGTTTAAAAAAAAAAGGAAAAATATTAATATATCAATGCATAAATTAATGTCACTATTAAACTTGCTGGGTAATGTTGGGATTTTATTTTAAAAGAGTGATTTCCCGGTCTTAGACTCCTGCAGACAACCTCCATGAAAGGCAGCCCTCCAAAATGTCACCTGAACAATGCTGGCTCCCTCATCGACCTTGCTTTCCTGCTCAATTTGGTCTCAATCACAACATAATGAAAATGCACTCCAAAACAGATCCCTTTTAAAAAATTACTTCTTCAGGAATAGCTCTCACACTTCAAGTTATTTATTGTTAACGTTCACTTGGTTTTGAAACATATACAGCAGCCATCACGCATTTGTTCCTTTTTTAACTTACAAAAGAATAAAGAAAACGTAAAAGTGGACGCAATAACGAATATTATACAGTTTAACGCATTCGTGTGTGTTAGCCAAATATACAAGTCCCTACTTTATTTAATACGTCTAAATGAATACATTAGTTTACAATATTAATATGATAAAATACCAGGTATCACCGTAAATAAGGAGTGGTGGCTTAGTGTACTTCAGACCTGATCCCACCCTCACCCCCCACCCCCCAAGTCCGAACTCAAGTGAAGCAGCATTCCTTTTTGTTTCAACAACATAGACTACGTTAAAAACATCATGAGGAAGGTCCAAAACATGGATTACAAAAGGTCCAGAAACGACATGTGGTAATTGCTTTCAAGGGCAGCCATTTCTGTAATGTTCAAAAATAGACTCCCCTCTCAGAGATGTCAAGAAAATGTGCCCTGATCAGCTGGTGCGCTTCTGTGCGCCTTGTCCCCTCCAACACCAAAGGGCTCCCGTTCCTTATATATATATATATATATATATATATATATATGCATGGGGCTCATCCGCAGGTTCACATAGAAAAAGTTGTACTGTATTAAGTCCTACCACGTTCTGCCGTAGAGGAGGTTTGAGCTGACCATGTTGCTGGTGTAATCTACAGCAGATGTGTCTAGCTGGGCCATGTTGAGCTGGCTGTGCAGTGAGGGGGGGCTAGGCGACATCTCCTCGAGCTCCAAAGCGTTCACCTGCTGCTGGCTTTGATGCTGGCTGAGGCTGCTGGTCGGAGATGCGAGCACAACTCCGGGTCCGTTCTGTTGTTGGTTTTGTTGTTGGCTCTGTTGTACCTGTTGCTGGTTTTGCGTTGGCGTGTTGGAGCCGTTCTGGCACGGTTTACCGTCCTTCACCAGAACTGGCACGGCTACGCGCCTCGGGGACTGCGCCTGCTGTGGGCACAGGTTACCGTCCTGCTGCTGCAGCTGCTGCGTTGCCTTGTCCTTGGCCTGGCGCTTCATCTTGTACCGGTGGTTCTGAAACCAGATTTTCACCTGGGTCGGCGTCAGGTGGATCATGCTGGCCAGATGCTCCCTCTCAGGCGCCGACAGGTATTTCTGCTGCTTAAACCTCCTCTCCAGCTCGTAGACCTGAGCCTGCGAGAACAGGACGCGCCGTTTCCTCCTGGGCGCAGCGTGGAGAACTGGCATGGACTTGGTGGCGTCCGCCATTCCTGAGAGACTCCCCATGCCGCTCATGTTCATACCTGTGGAAGGTCCCATGAATCTAGAAACTTAAAAATATACATACATATACGGGCATTCAATAAACAGAAGAGGAGAACACTGTTTCGCCTGAAGTAGTCTATAATTATAATATAAAGGCTAATGATAATAATGATTGGCTGTTATTTACGATAATTATTGAAGTAAAAAAGCATCAGCTAAAAAACAACCAAATGTAATAATAATAATAATAATAATAATAATAATAATAATAATAATAATAATAATAATAATAATAATAATAGAAATGAATATGTAGATCTTGCTTTAAATATTTGCTAATGTCAAAGATTAAAAAGTCGAGCCAGACTTGAAAGAATGATCTCCTTTTCAGTTTAACCGTCATAAATAGTATTTGTAAATGAAAGATGTCTTAAAATAGTGTACACTATTTGCATGAACTTGTTGTTGTAAGCCTCCAAACATATATCATATATTATTAAGCAGTGATACAAATTTAGTCTTGTGCGTTTTTCCTTTCTCATTCCTGAAATGTCAAGTCAATGTTTTTTTCATTTACGATAAATTAAAATGAGAAAAGTATATATAAATGGAGTAAAGAACTTACTTGTGGAGTATCTTGGATCCGGGTTGGCGCTGTACCACCCTGTTGCTGCTGCACTATTCCGCATGCTTTCCTGGTACGACGGGAGGTCTCCCATGTTGCCAATGCTTCCATTGCAGTATCCCCCCATTGCGCTATGGGAGAACTGGGAGACGGTGTGCGGCATGTGGTAAGTGGTGGCCACGGTGGCGTTATGGCCCATAGAGTGCTGTTGCATCCCGGTCTGAGACACCTGAGGCTGTCGGTAGGCTCCCAGTGGAGAGGTTAGGTTCCCTGCGCCGTCCATACTGAACTTCTTGTAGGTCTCCTCGATTGGACTCAAAATATCTGTCACTGAAAAAGGCGTAGTGTGCTTTGGGCTCAACGACATGATTCAGAAAGCAGGTAGATTTTTGTGTTTGAGCAGATCAACCGTGTTGTTGTATCGGCTCTCTCCTTGGTGGATGTCTACGTAAGAGAGTGCTTGTAGAGCGCCTGAGATCCTATTGATCGCCTTGGAGAAGGAGGCGAGCCCAGGGCGCTCTTAGCCCGGGTTTATTGGAGCCAGGAGCTAGGTTTACGACAAACACAGGGGGCGGAGCAAAACTCCCAAACCAGAAAACAATAGTCATTGACATTTCAGGGGGGGAAAAAAATCATGAAATTACACTTTGCTTTATATTTAAGTTTGTGTACATGATTAAAACGACACCATATATTTATGATTCTGTCCTATCTGGCAATTATATACAGGTGAGAATAACCCATTGTGTTCTGCACATCAGCTGATCTGACCACATATGACTATTTTGCGTCAGTAGGGAATTCCACTCTTTCTAGAAACTTTGAGAGCACTTTGCACAGACATAAGGGCCACAGAGTATCATCAAAGAGCCACAATGAAGTTGTATGACCGGCTCATTTATGCTTCTTAAGTATCATTTTGCTTTTGCCCCACCAGAAGTCAAGGGACAAGTCCAAATAATCTCAATATGACAAAATGCTGAAATTTTCCTAAACCGACCATGCATATGCAGTTTTCCTGACACCTATTCCTCCTGTTAGTTGAAATAATGTAGTAATTATATACATGTCTTCATTCGATTTAATGCAATTTGGAGACAATATTGTAATCCTCAAACCCTGACGTCTGGTCACCATGCACTAACAACACTTTGCAGTCTTGACCTGACGGTGTAATCTCTAAGCAAACTGGCTGGCGCCAGGGGAAGAATCAGAGGAAGAGAGACACAACTGTGGGGGGGGTCAAAAGAGAAAAGACTTACTACAAATCGCAATAATTAACACCAGTTAATGTAGCTTCCCATTTCAAAATAACATGTGTCCTTTATGGAGCTATAAGGCATTATTGAGCCCGTAGCTCAACATCCCCTAAATGAAAAGGGTAGCTATTATGCTGATCGTATAACGCTAGTAATCAGAATACTGATGATAGTCGTATGTTAACACCTTACAGCAGACAACAGCAGCTTACAGCAGGAACAGGTGTTATTTTCCAGACGTGAAATGTGTTCCTCTATTGGAGGAAGGAAACACTCGTCTCCATGAAGCCACTAATGTAATTTAGCATGGCATGGCAGCAAGTATCTACCTACCCTAATTGAGCAATTGAAGACGTGACATGGTCAGCCATCAATTATAGCGACATATCAAGAACATCAATCTCCGGTTAACTCGATAGCCTGGTTGTAATAAATCATTGTTCTTGTGTATATTTCAGTAGAAACAAATTTATTCTCTCTCTCTCCCCCCCCACCTCAGATGCCTAGATTCCGCAGCGGATTTAATGTGAAGTGGCTGGACTTTATTGTTGTTGAGGTAAACCTAACAATGCGTGCGTATTCTAAAGTCAGCTGGAGACACACAAGTAGAAAATAAAATCCGAACAGGTGTAAACCAAATGTTCTCTGTTAAAAAAAAGTCCTATTACTATCAGAGTATCAATATAAAGAAAATCAATCCTTTCTTAAAATTAAGAAACATTTCATACCTGCAAATATTCCTGTACTTGCCCAGGCTTCTGTGCGCCTCTTATCATTCTTTTAACAGCGGCAGCATGGTGTCTTTTCAGGGCGAAAAGAAAGGTAGGCCTCGGCCCAGACCTCTAACATTATGTAAATGAGGCAAACCTCTCAACCTTGTGGATTACTGAGTCAGAGAGCAGGACCCTGGTCCACAGACTATCCACATTAGGATCCCATAAAAATCTGGAGCTGGTTGGCTGCACGCAACGCTTATGAGAGCTTATTGTCCACATTAATATAGTTGTCAATCTGAGTTAACTTTTTTACATCCAGTGAATATGATGTGGCCAAGGCAGTGGGAGCGGGATAAACGGACGCGCCAAGGAGCTGTGAAGAAGGCCCTGCAAAGGTTTGTTAAGAAATCTGACCCATTTATTAGAAAATATAATGTAAACTGTCAAACCTTTTTGCAGCTGTTTTTGTTAATACTTATTGAATAAGGTGTGTTGCTGATTGTGTAGGCAGCGTGTGCGATACACGCTGACAAAATATCATACAATATATTATTTGAATTAGCCTATACACTGACCCTTGCCGCCCTAAAGAGAATAAGTGGAACCTTGGTGGCTGCATGGCAAGGACAATTTTATTCCCACATTTTATTCCCAGAATTACGCACGGGACGGTATGTTACTTTGCGTTGTTACTGTGCTGCTTTTACCTGTAATGCTTTCTACTACGTAATTGTTTAACCTTCTCGATAATTTCACCTAGAAAATATTAAACAATATTTGGGAGCAAATGTTGTTAACCAGAACCAAATACGACCCACTGATGTAGTTTTCATTATAGAGACAACCTTTTTCCGATACCATCACCCCCCTCAGCTTAGCTCAGCAGATGGACCAGGGCGCCTGGCTACTGAAGTACTTTTCTCCATCTCGTTGTTGCGGGTTCAATACCCTGAGAGATGGCTGAAGGGCCAGGGTCCTGACCTGCAACCTCAACCACACACCGGCTGAGCACAAAGTGCAGAAAACATGGGGATTTACTTAGTCTCGCAGGCCTTGGATCTCTAGTTTAACTTTTTTACCTTTTCTCTATACTGTGATTTGAACGAATACCAAACATGCAAGAGGTTTCCAGTTTTCTCCTCATGTTTTTCTTCGTACCGTTTACCCAATTTTCGGCAAGTAGATACAAAAATCTTGCCACGTTAAAGATAAAAATGATTAAACTAAATTCCAGCTAAAAAGTTCCGTGCACGACAATTGCACATGCTTTTTCTTTTGTCTCGGGCCGCACAGTGCACTTATTAGATTTCTACGGATTTATTATCAATACATTAGCCACTCATCTAAAGACAATGGTGCGTCTTGGTTCTTATGAAAGAGGTAGACTTACTTAAACTTAATTCGTGTGCTTCTAAAAAAAAAGGTCCCGCGCTAAACCACTTCCTTCAAAAATAGTTGTATGTCTAAATTTGAGGAAAAACATGAATATATAAAATTTAAAAAATAGGCCTCCTTCAAAGCTATGTGAAGCGTTCCAAGTCTTACATTATAAATTATTTATTGTCTGGCAACAGAAAAAGTGAAAATAATATCCTCAAGTATTATTTTTACCAAACATTAAGCGAGATTGGCTACCGGCGATATGTATTTAAATTGATGCCAAACTGTCCGTGGCTCTGTAAAAGGTTTTCTCCCTAAGCTTTTGACAAATTTGTTTCGGTAAGTTATTACGCACGGAATATAATTAGCCGACTATTCCGTGAACCATAAAGCTATTTTTGAACTTTATGCTATACAATACTGACACTGAATTTTGCAGCACCACAAATTAATTGTCTTCCTAACTTCAAACTCTTTTCAGGATTTAAACCACATTTGTATCGTGACCAGCCCAGTGGCTGAATTTGTGGACAAAATCCCACACCTGTAAGTCAGTGTAGTACCATTTAGATCAAATACTTTCTCTCCTCTTAAATCTCCGAGCAGTGTGAGAGTAAAAAGCGGGCAGGTGCATATCTTTCAGCTGCACTACTTGAAACGGTGAGGTTCCTCAGCTAAGTAGGTTAAAGGTCCTCCCAAGTGGAGAAAGTATGCGACAGGCCTCTTGAAGACCGTATTCTTCTGCAGGAGTTTGCATTCATTCACAATTAATGTCGCTTGATGGACGAAATGATGCTAATAGGGCGCCAACAAACAGAATATGGTCTTTTTTTATGGGATGCTGACCATAATCTGACAGCTGGGGAAAATGCTGAATTCAAATGTTTAATAGGATTAGAGTGTAGAAGTTCTTAAAGCTTCACTGTATGATGTGTAGCACTTCATTTACCTTATAATGAGACACTGGGAAATACACTGACTGCGAGAAGAAGCCTATAACTGGCCATGTTGTATGTCAGGCAGCAAATTGAGTTTGTCACTGGAAACTACTGGAGTTTTACAGTATAACCCAGTTTTTTTTAACTACTGGAAGCAAATTGTTAAATTGAGATTTTCCTGTCTGTGTTGCTTTAAAGAAGCAATTCAATACCTTGAGCTCTAAAGCCACTAGCCAAAGGCCATGGAACACCAAAGAAAAATAAATTAAACAAAACTGTTGATGATAAAATATAAAAAACAATTTTCTCTTTTTATGATAATAGCACAAAGATTAATCAGTCCCTTCCTTGCTGTGAGATTGCAGTAAAGTCAAAAAATATTTCTTAAATATTTTGAACTTTTTCAAACAGCTAGCGTGTGCAGAAGCCACTGATTGATGATCTGCACTGCAGATATGGGAACGTCTGTTGGTGTCATTTTTCTTGCTTTACAAATGATTAGACCATAACTGATCAGCTGTGTCAAGAAAACCGAAATCATTTACAGTGTGAGGCACAGCCATTGTGCTCATGAAATGTCATTGTGTTTATCATGATTTCAATTTTCATCATCAGACATATAAAAATATCATCATGTCAACCTCCATCCTGGTATGTTCTTCAAAATAAAACTCAATAAGCTTTCAGTTTTTTTGATAAACATTACTGTTATCAGTTTTAAAGAATGTTTATATCAAATAAATGAAGAAATAATGTTTAAACAAATAATTATCTAATTCCATTTTGTTGCTTGAGATTTGAAGAAACAAAAGCCAGCAAATTCCACTTTTGCAGATCTGAAAGAGATTTATCCTCCTGAAATTTGAGGTACTCAGGGTTGGGTGAGTGCCGCTGTCCGCTGTGTTGTTTTGAGTGGCAACATTTTAGCATAGCTGCTCTCTTTTGTAAGAACAGTTAAAAAACACAGCAGCAGATCAATGCAGATTACCAAGGTACCAAGGTTACCTGGTCTGTCCACTTCTCTGTTGCATTAATTGTGGCAGCAGTAAGGGCAGGTAAACAAAGCTGTTAGAGAGTATGGTTGTGACTCAATCACGGCTCACTCTAGCTTTGTTACCCAGTTACTTGTGTAACAAAATGTCTCTGCCAATCTTTCACTGGGACTAGTTGCCCTTGGCAGGTACTTGTTGTGATAAGATGAGGCCTGTTTGATGACATGTCCGGACATTTTATATATAAAGAATTGGTTCACTTTACTGCAGAACGCACACTTGTATTTAAGTACTGGAATTAGGCCATAGATTTAGGTATAAACTGTTTATCTTGTTACCAAAGTACAGCCAAAGCTCTCCAGTAACATCAGAACTGTTAAGTAGTTTCTTGCCATTGATTTTCCATTTTTTTTAGCTAAATTCACACTAAAAGCAGATTAAGCATACAGTTGTTTTTTGGAAAAAAGGAGTTGTGCAGAGCTACATGTCTTGCAGTAATTGTGACAGGTTTATATAAATTCTAAAACAATTTCCATAATTTTGGCAGGTTACAATGTTTTTTAGGAATCTGCATGTACTTTCTTTAGTTCAGTTCCTTAATTCTGCCAGGAATTTTGAGTTTTGATGCCGTAGAAATAGTTCAGCTGGATTCTATTCAAGCTCTTTTACACCATCTAGTCATTTACACCATTCATTTGGTCAGCTTGTTTTCATCTAACAGTCAAGAGATGCATCTTCTAATCCAAAGTTTCAAAGCACTTTGAGTGCTGTATGTGGAGACAGCAACTTTTTAAATGGCCTCACAACTCAGCAATGGAAATGTGAACAGGATCTGCATATCAATGTGGTCTGTTTATCCCCACTTTGGGATGCTTTTATCCAGTAGGCCACCTGATAGCCTACCATTATTTAGATGAATCCACATAAACACATCGCAAAACTACTTCAACTTCTGAATGTATTGATCCTGACAGATACAAGCACGCACCACATGCTGCAATTTAGAATATAAAGTCAAAACCCGTTTTTACTGCACTGTGTAAAAAGATTTCAATTTTTACTTCTACTTGTATTCTTTGCAGAAAATGAACACTGCCTTAAATCCACTGCCACATGCTTAAGGGGAGTGACAGTGAAACCTCTGAGAGTCAAAGATTATCTGCAGAACTATAAAAATACAATGGAATGATGAATAAAAAATATATAATAAAGTTTTGGTAGGTTGAAAATTTGTTCAACATCATATTACCAATGTTGCACTGTTTGCACATGCGACTATTAATACAAATTATTTATAAATATTTATCTTTGCCACCTCATTTCTATCTTGTGTAGTTTGAATTAATATTTGCCCCTGTCAAAAACAAACAAACAAAACATATTTATTCATATGAACAATATCAAATAATATCATTGAAATAATACTGTTTTTGTGACTATCCCAGCATTATTTTGTATTGAAATGATTGCTGTTTTTACTTTATATTATTTTTTGTATTATTTTCCTCTGGTCATGGTCATCAACTGCTTTCCCTCTTGCTCATTACAGAAAACAAAATCTTTATAAATAGATTATTTGTATGTGGAAAATAATATTGATATATTAAATGCAGAGTTGTTAACCAAAACTATATTTCAAACCCACAACATGGTGTTACAATATTATGGAAGTAGGACACTTTTTTTTTAAAACAGGAAGTTAGTTAGAAGCCTGTAGTAATTTTCAAGGAGACATATTATAACAAAAACTGTGTGCATTTACCATGAATACAAAGTTTAAAAAACTACTGTATGCCTTACAGTATATAAGTTGTCAATGGTTCATAACTAAAGGAGTAATCCTGTGTAAAATGTTTATGTTAAAGTCAAAATATAAAGCTAATATGTAGCCATTAAGATTGTGCAGTGTCCTCTAACAATAATATCAACACTTACCACAAAATAATTCACATAATTTGTGAGAAATGCACTGCTAAATTCTTACAATATCTCTTTAGTGGCCATCAGAGGAACTACGGGGGCTTTGATTTAGGTTAGCATGTGTGAACAGTTTCTTCAAGTATCAAGCAAAACAACTAGTATTTAACTAAATGATTGCTTTAAAGACATTAAAACACAAAGATTAACCATTATGACGTGACTTTATTCATTGTCATCAGGGACATCAATTGTTACGAAGTTATAAGTTATTGCTTTGAGTAAAGCTACGTCTTTTTATTCATTATTCATTATTTCACCATGTATATAACATAACAACTATAGTTTATACAATTGTATCAATGCATGGGGGAAAGGTGTTTTAAAATGCAAAATTTCCATAAAGTAATATTATATGCTTCTACCTTTTTCTTTTGATGTGTGCCTAAACACAACATACTATTAGCCCCAAAGCACTGGGATTTAGCTCACGGGCATAATAACAGGAAAATAACACCTGGTGTAAATGGTGTATTTTAATAGAATAGCTCCTTGGAGTTGGACAATCAAGGATAGCTCAACATGGAAAGTAAATCATATCGTTCAGTGTTGATGTTAGTGTTGCGTCATTGTCTGACTTGTTATTCATTTTAACATCTTGACTCAAAATCATGTAGAAGGTATTATTTTACAGTTCATGGCCGGATTTTTTATGTCTCAATATAAGATCATAAAAGCATTATCCTAAACTCTGGACTCTATTAGCTTATTTATTATCATATTGTAAATGACAAAATATAAATCATTTGTACTAAAATTGGAACCATGCAGCTATGTTAAATATTACTTTTATAATATATATAGTGCAATACATCAATATAATCACATATTTTTGTATTTACTATAAGGTATATGATGATATATTTGTGTTGGAAGGTATTTTTCCACATGACTTTTACAATTTTACACATCCTACAGTTCCCACAATTCCACCTTTTTCTTTTTTAGACCGAAGAATCTTGGGAGTTGAAGGAACTGTATTTGAATTGTAAATGTTATCTCCCATCATTGTCAGCCGATAGTTCCCAAAACACAACATTCCTAATATGTTTGTTCTATTGTTACTGACTCATGCTGAGAAATGCAAAAACTAACAATGGTATTCTGCACAGTGACATGTGTCATTATTTATTTTTACACAGTTTAAATCTCTTTGTCTCCTGTGTGTGTGTTGCACTGAGTGTCTGACTTGCTGCTGCTGCTGTACAGTAATAACAAGTCTGGCTGGGGCTAATGGCTCTCCTGTTTGTTGGTTTTGTCTCGTCGTGTTTCAGTGGTTCTTCCTTTCTGGAAGGATGTCAGCTCTCTGTGCCTGGCCATCCCTGAGGACGCTTGATGTCATCTTGTCTACCTGATCATTACACTACCTGCTCTCCTCTACAATGCCGGCCTCTCTCTGCTCCGCCACTTGAAATGCTTGGCTGGCCTCTTCTCTGAAACCATCATGAAATTGTGTGCTAAAACACTGCAGACTGTTCCTCCTCTCTCCTTCCTCTAGCCAAGTGTGCAGGAGCCAGAAAAAGATTCCTCCACTCGGACGACTGCTGCCCAGCCAAAGGGAAAATGCACAAAACATCCTTCAGCTGCCTGCCACAGCTCACAGCTTTTATTTGAGTTATTGATGTGGGTAGCGTAAGAGATTTTATAGCAATATTATTATATTCAATGGACTCATACCAAGTTGTTTAAAAAACAGCTCCTTTTGTAGTGTCACCGTAGGAAAAGGGTGCATTTGGCTGCTATAAAATGTACTGCAAAATAGACTGCAATGTAAAACTTAGACTGCAGTGTACATTGTCAATACTTGAAAGCAGAAGTCACTGCAATAATGCACCAGGAACACTGATAAAGCAATCAAAGTATTGCGTCCATCACCATTCATATAAATAAAGGCATAAACATTTTCCTCAACTTTACCATATTGCGAGGGACTGCTTTCATCTCATCAAGTGTCTCTTTCATTTGGTTTAAGCTGTGTGTGAATGAAATTATGTACTCTGCATATTGAAAGATAGGTTAATATAAGCTTTACATAAACTTTGGAATACATTTTGTTTCAGGTAAAGGAGGATTTTGTCCCCCATAACTTCCATTGAAAGTGAATAAGGAGAGGATCTGTTACTGGCCAGTATAAACAGAATCAGACTTAGAATCAGAATTTGATTTATTGCCAAATAACTGACACAAGGAAACATATAAGAAATAATCACAGCGAGCAAAACCTGTTTCAATGTTCACATGCACCTGACTATTGTTTTAAGACAGACTTAAAAAATGTGGAAACTATTCTTTAATGTGTATAATGTGAGGTCCTATTTTTTTTCCTACTTTTACTAATTATCGTAACTCAGTAAGATTAATAAATCAACTGCATTGTCCGGGAACCTTTTAAAATATGTTTAAACATTTGAATTCATTAATGTTAGATTGTCTGAACACGCTGCAGAGTCTCAGCATGGACCTGGCTCACATGGAGTGGAGAGGTAACACACACAGTAAAGAGTGTCGTGCTCTGATGCTGGACATTACACAGTGGAGGGGAAAGTGTCTTGCTCAAGAGCATCTCAGTAGCATTTGCAGAGGGAGGGGCAGCCTTTTATTTTTAAAGATGATTGGTTGGGGCATTTTAGGCCTTTATTTCCACAGGACAGATGAAAACATGACAGGGGAGAGAGGGGGAATGACACACAGCAAAGGGCCACACGGGGGAACGAACCCGCATCCACTGCGTCAAGGAGTAAACCTCTATATATGTGCACCTGCTCTACCAACTGAGCTAACCTGGCCACAGGTGGGGAGGGGGGGTTCTTTTCCCAGGTGTCGCAAGCTCATCCAAGGATTTGATCCGTTCACAGATGTGCTTCTGTTAGAGATGGCTGGCTCAGTTCCATTACATGCTTGAAATAAAAGTCCTAAAATAATCCAGTAATATGCCTGTTGTATTTACTGAAATGGGTTGACGGGTTATTTACGTCATGCATTACATTTAAAAGACACAAATAGTTATAAGTGTAAACCTGTTACACTTATAACTATTCTTCATTTCCTGAAGTAACTATCTCACCCTATCTATGTTTCCAACATAGTGACATGCTCTGTAACTCCTACATATATGAATCATCCTGACATCAGATGTTTACTGAAAAAGTATTAACTTGCATGAGTTGTTTGTTTTGACATTTGTGTACCCCAGGTAATTCAAATGAACAAATATCTGATGTTTCATAATGAACCAGCATACTGTTGGGTGGAAGGCACACAGCTACCATTTAATTAGAGGGGGATTTAAACACTGTACTTGGGTAAAGGCAGTGATACCAATGTTAAATGACTTCAAATACTACAGACAGTATAACATTTTTTAGTTCATTCAAGTGTCACAGGTAAAGGCATTTATTCTGAATCAATGAGCTGCAGCGGTAGGTGTTCTTTTCATCTGTAGGCTTTCTACTGCATACACTGTGTTTTCCAACACAGTGTTTTGTATGTTACATCTTATTCTGCAATAAGTAACAATTTACAACTGCTGTTAGATAAATTAAGTGGAATCAAGTGTGCAGTATTTCCCTCTGAACTGTAGAGAAGTAAAAGCAAGTTTCATACAATTAGCAAGTACATGTGTAAATATACTTATTTACAGTTTATTATGCATAGGTTTTTATGTAAATAAACCTGGAACTTTTGTTATTTGTGTTACATAATGTTACATTTTGTTGTAGTCATTCTTCCTAATGAATGTGTCATCAAGTTGTGATTTTCTCCCCCTAAAACAAAAACTATGAAATTATTGTAAGGGTGGCATTTATTTTATTGAACAATGTAGTTAATTTGTACATTTTAAAACAACAAACTTTGACTTTGAAGTGCTGAATACATAAGTCAAAAATACATTAAGATCAATTAAATGACAATAAATACATTGTAAAAAAAATACAAAAAGCACAGTACATAGAAAGACATGATGCTAAATAGAATATAACCAATCATGTATTAATATTTATGTTCATGAAGACTCAAAAGCTAAAGTAAAAATGTAGGGTGAATGTAGAATGAATATATAAAAATAGCCAATAGCAGTGGAAGACCTGGCAGTTAAGAATAAACTGGGCAATAATGGAAAATGCTTGACCACTCCATGGGATTTTAACTGGGGCAATGCACAGAGGATCTGAGGGGCTTGGAGGTTGAGTGGGGTCCTGCAACAGAGTGGGGTTTGTGCCTTGCACAGGTGTACTTTGGCAATGGCAACCTTGAATGTGCTACTCCCCATTAATTGACTCAGCTGGGTTACCTTACGCGTGTCAAGCAAAGACAGTGGGCCGATGGGAAGTTGTGTGTGCTACTGAATCACCTTTGTGTGGATGAAAACATGGGATTGTATCTGTGACTATAGAAGACAAATAAGTTCAAGGTTATTGCTTCCATCTCACGCATCACAAGGAGCATAAAGACTGACTGTAAAACATTATACAATAAAGTCAGAGCGTGCATTGATCGGCTCATGTAGAAATACTGCACCTATTCAGCAAAGCATGTCCACAAGAACTAAATATCATGGAGAAACTATTTAAAAAAAAAAAATCTATTTTACATTTAGCGAACATAGCTCCGAAACACATTATAAATTCACCACAGTACAAGTGCACAAACACATGATGGGCACAACTTGCTACACATATTTTACATCCTCTTTGTCCAGGAAGTTAATTAGGCAACTTGAATTGGTAAAACGCATTGCTGCCACATTGTTGCGCTTTGATCATCACGCATGCTGATTGAAGCATGTCTGAAACAGATGATGGCTGGCTGTTATGAAGCTCAAAGCCCCAGGATCCATTTGCAGTGCTGGCATCTCAAGCACCTCATGTTCATCTTCTGAAGAAGGTGAGACAATCCATTAAGTGAAAGGCATAAACACTCAACTCTGGCAACCTGATTGTTGGCGCTGTCCCCCATCCAGCCCATCTGACTGCAGCGGACTGTGGGTTTTATACAAGACAATTCAAGTCCTAAGATGGAACATTGAGAAAGAGAAAACAAAGGAAAATAAGACCATATTGCAATTTGCATATCATAACACAGCAGCACAACTTCTAATAAAAAAGCTCACAGAGCAAAGGCGGAACACTTTGAGACAAGTTGGCTCTAAATATTCATTATCATGCAATGTAGATATGAATTTACCTGCAAGAAATAGCTATCAATTTTAAGCTAACCACATTATAAATATATATATATATATATATATATATATATATATATATATATATATATATATATATATATATATATATATATATATATATATATATATGTGTGTGTGTGTGGTCAGCGTAAAATACCATATATATACAGTATATGTTTGAGTACATGACATGTTTGTCATATGTATGTTAGTCTTCTTCTTTGAGCAACACAAATATATTGAATAATTGAAAAAGGAAATCAATTACATTAAAACAATGACATTGATTAGCATTAATTTCTTTGATCTTGTACATAGACTGGGATGAACATGTTTGTTTTTTGCACAATGTCATTAAAATGTGGCAGTTTTTTTAACCGCTAAATTGAACAAAAGCAGTTGCATGAATGTGTCTTCCAAACTACAAAACTGATCAAGGATAGACAATGGACATTTGGTTGTTGTTGTCTATCACAGTTTCCGTCCATTACAAAGAGTGTCACGAACACCTCAAGTGGTCTGTAATTATTATGATTTTTTTTTAACCACTAAAAGTCCCCTAAAAGTTCAGTTCTTTGTTTCACCAAGACTGTCGGTCTGAGCCAGTTGTTAGCCAAGCCTAAGAGTGTGTGAGAAACATAATGCAGACGCTGCAACTAAATTAACTTTTGTCTCATTTCAAGTTTCTTTCAGGAAGACATCTCTTCACAGGAATAATATATTTATACGACAGCATGAGAACCATTCAGTGTAGCTGACTTCTTGTTTGTATGGAAGAAATATTTCTTCCAAGACGGCATCAAAACAAGTACAGAAACAAACTTCATTAGAATAATGGAGAGTAACTAACTTTTACAAATGTAAAAAGTAAAATAAAAAAATAGCAGTTGGTATGAGATTTGACATGCCAGGTCATGGCATAAAACTAATTAATGGTCACTAAATTTGTCCAACTTTTTCCTTGTACATTGATTCAGTAATGATGGATGAATGGTTATAAGATCATTTTTTCCTGGGAATGAAACAGTCCTGCTTGAGTTGTTAATAGCTTTCAACAACCGTTTTTTACACTGACTGTCACATTGCTTTGTCATTGACTCTCAGAGACATACATAGGGGTACAGAAGATAAATGATGATGAAATAAAGCATGATATATACTGAATACACTCGGTGAGATCTTATGCTTTTAAATGACTATGAAGCTATGAAACTATGTTCCTATTTATACATGCAGTATGTCAATAACTTTAAAATGGCCTTCCAATACATTATAAACCCACTCTGTAGACAAAAGTGACCACAAAAAGCCAATGTGATTTTCTGTAGTCCTTTATTTCATTCACCATGATATTTATTTACATGGCTGTAGTCGTGGATTACTAGTAGACAGGTGGAGAAAAGTACCTGGGAAGAAAGAAGAAAAAAAAGCTGCTCTGTCTGAACAGGCTACCAGATCAGATCATAATACTCTGCAGACTCTGTTGTTTTCCTAATCTCAACATTCAGCAGAGTCAAGAACCTTGACACTCACTGCTTTCTCACAGAGATGACTCTAAACTGGCTGCTGCTCATCTGCAGTACTTTAAACTCAGACCTATTACTAGCACAATTTAAGAACTGCACTATCAGCGTCTCCACACAGCAAAACACTGTTGCATGTTTTGTCTTGTCCAAATAAGCGAGAATGGAGGTTTATTTCCATGTAAGGCCCTTATAAGATCACTGACTCTGTTAAATATTAGCATTTTAGTAATCAGAAAAATGTCACACCAACTGGAGCATGTTAGTCTGTCCTGCCATACAGCTTTACTTCGGTTTCAACTTTGGAACATGAGATGAGCTAAAAGAAACATCTTCTACATTTACTTACACTTAAATCCTGTGAAAATGCCCTTACATGGAGACAAGGACACTTTAGAAAATGGGTTCTACATAATCTCCCAGTCATGTTTTAACTGCATGCGAAAGAGCAACATTGTACACAGCTGATGAGAAAAAGGAGCTAAAAGCAAATTGCATGACACGTCAGAGTAAGAAGCAGGAGAGTAAATTGTAAAAGCAATTAAACAATGTTGTCAGGATGTTTATTTGTTGGATGCATGCAAATGATTTGAATGATACATGTCATACAGATGTAGAATATGAGGTAAAAAATATTGCATGACAAAATATTTTTATGGTCGTAGGTTTACCAGAAGATTTTCTACTTTCAATTCCACAAACTAAATTTGGTCTTATTTATTCCCCTGTATATTCTCCCACTCAATTCCAGCTAAACTGCCAAATAAGGATCACATATTTTTTTTAATAGGATCCCGAGAGACAAGGATATGAATTGTAAGCAGATGGAGGGGTTAACAATTCCAATTAATTAAATATAATTAAAAGCCATCTAAGAATTGTCAATGTATTTCAAAAAACACAATGCAACAATAATTATTTAACTTCTTATTTTTCATGAAACAAACAGACTGGTTGCAGACTGTTGCAGGTGTAATATCAATGACTATTATCTGCTTTCAAATTGGATGCAGTAACAAAAAGAATCCTATTTTTATTCATGTTATGAACACAACATGACAAAAGCCGTAGATGTTCAAAGATGATGTGGGTATCTTTCTCTCTTTCCTTAAGCTTCACAGAAAAACTGCCATCAAGCTGCAACTCTTCTGTTTTTTCCTTGATTAAACCACAGATACATGGTGTGTGTTCACCGGCTTCTTCTCATGCAGACGGGAGGCTGATCTGAACAATGCTCTGTCCCACTGAGCAAACTTGTGGATTGGCTGTGTGGATTCGCTCTGGTTCACACATGCAGCAACGTGCCTTATCTCTTGGAGAAATTTCATGAGATTTTGAGATGTCCTTCTCTGTATTCCCAAATCAAAAATAATTAAAGAGAAGAAATCCTTAACCAGATTTTGAAATTTTAGTATCTTGATGTGATTGTGCTGTCCTGTGAAGAAGCTGTTTGTTCTCTCTGTGTATTTGTTTCTCCACACCAGCCTTATTAAAGTGATCAAAAACTCTTGCAGATTAAAGATGTCTTTCCTTCCTTTTTCACTCCTTTCGTGCTCAGCATCCCTCCACCCCCTGCTGCTGCCTCTTTCTAACCGTATGAGGCCCCCTACAGGTGCAAGCTCACTGATGCTGAACTGAGCAGGTGCATAAAGATGGTAGCCTTTTATTTTGTCATTTGACCCATTTTGCAGTGCTTTGCATACTTCCTCTCTGCATGAGGAGATGATGTTGCTCAGGCACTTTGCAGCCTAGTAGGACAGTGGAGGACGTGAAAGACATGTAAATAATACAATTGAGTAGATTGAGTAGACCAAGTATAAGATTATAAGTATTTTGTTTTTGTTTTTAAATGAAGCAATCAGACTCCACTGATCCTATGTTTCACATAGATGCTTCAAGAGGATATTTGTTGTCATGTTTAGTTAGAGATAATGCCTTTCACAAAAGAAAATAAATAACAGTGATACGGATGCAGTTTTTTTTGTATATTGCTGGGGACTCAAAGTCTTCTTTGTTGTGGAGGACACTATTGAGCTGGGACTTTGGAAAACCTCACTTCAGCTCCATTGTTCCCTTTCACTGATGTGAATTAATCTGCACCCTATTTGTCCCCCTATCCTATTGCGCCACACCGTGGAAATATCCAGTCTCTCTCTCTCTCTCTCTCTCTCTCTCTCTCTCTCTCTCTCTCTCTCTCTCTCTCTGTGTTGGAAATGGAAACAGTGCTAAATGCCTGCGGACTGTTTACGTTGAGTCTACTTAGTTATTGGGAGCGATATGATTATGCTCTTAAGATCCATAACAATGTTATGAACCTCGATCATTCATTTAAAAAGACGGTTAAGTAAGTTAGTGTAGATGTTTGTTCAAAAAAAAATAATACAATTTTTTTTTTAAAAAGACTTTCATTTCAGCAGTAGCAGTGTCATTGAGTGGCAGTCGCTTGCAGTGCTGGAGTTAGATGGAGTTGGGCTGTTGGACATGTGCAGGTAAACGCTGCATGACGCCAACTAAAGACCTCTGCTTCCATCTTGTGGCAGCTTGGCGCAACACTTCCTCCTCTGCCTCCACCTCCCTCCCTCACTCCCTCCCACCCATCACTCCCTCTTTCTTTAATATCGGCACTGTGGCGAATCTAATCTGGATCTCCTTTAAGGCAATAAAACCAAGATAGCTTCCTTTAAATGAAAAGCACCGCTTATTACAGCTTTGAAATCCTCGTTTATTTGGCGATGTGCACGATAGAAAACGATTCATGTCGAGGTTCAAATGGGCAGGATGACGAAGATCCATGGTGTCCCAAGTGCATATTTCCTCAAGTATTGTATTCCAAGGTATATAATAGTGTTATCCACGCAGGTTGAACTATGCTGCACGCCAAGATGCTTGTTTTAATGTCGCCTGTTTTATCCCTTCAAGCAGCCAAAAGCAATTTCCCATAAATCTGACCCTGTTGCTGAGCTGGTAGAGGGGTGGTATAATTTTCTGGTGCGTTAATGACCAAATACGGTTGCAAAGCGAAACTTGTTCACCGTAAAAGTTTACCATAAAAGTTCTTACGCTAGGTGATATTTGTTTTTATTTTGCCACGGTTTAACAACAGAGCTTGACTGAATGCACAAATCCATCTTTTTTTGGTTGACCTAAAACTCTAAATTTAAATCTAAAATAAATGTGGGGACAAAGAGGCTTAGTATGCTTTAGATTTTAAGGGGGTTGCTATGTGAAAGGTATAATAAAATACAAAAAATCTCTAAATATAAATGCATAATAAAATTTGACATTTAAAAACAAAAGAGCCATTTTCATGATTTAAGTTCAAAATTTCCAACGGCAGTCAATCTTGGCGCATTAGTCCACTAAACACCTGCCAGTATCACCAGTTTTGGTTCCCATGGAAAAAAACATCTGCATCCTACAGCATCACTTTCAGCTCATCGGACACACAATGCAATTACAATGCGAATGGAAGCTTCAACATTTACCTTTTAGATTAATTAACCTTACTATTGGCATATTCTGTAATTGCTACCAGCAGCGCCGTGGTACAGGCTAATTTACAGCAAAGTCCAGGAAAGGTTTTGTAAAATCTAATCTTTTTAATATGTTTGCAGCAGCTCGGTTTTACACCTGATGCGGAAATCCATAAAACAGACTCTAAAGGGGACAAATTCTATTTTAGAAACACGCCTACGCATACAAGCGGGACTCAAAGCAAATAAGGAAGAACACTGTCTGGTATTAAAAATAGTTTTTTTGCGCTGTGACGAGCGACTTTTTTTTTGGACAGACAATAATCCGCCTTTCACTCTGGAGAACGGGGGAGAGAGGGGAAAGAGAAATGAGAAGGCTGTTGTTGGCATAGCTCTATCAAGGAAGAAGGACTCCCTGTTATCTGTGAATGGGGCTTCTTCTTTTTTTTTTACCAGAATAGATATAGCACGAATTTTTAATTCGTTTTTCTTTGAGAGACAACAATGCTTTATTTGAAAGCTTGATACAATTTGGGGTTTGTGAGAGCTCCTTTTCTCCTTGTCCGAGCCCAGCTGCCCATATGGGATACAACGTGTGCAGCAAAGATCACAATGGCACCAAGTGACAGGCAGGACAAAAAGCCCAAGGATACATCTCCCTGACTCTGAACAGCACCAAGAAACTCTGTCAGTCTCTCTATCTACACTGTCTGCAGTCCCTCTCCTGCTGCTGCTGCTCGTTATGCACGCCTCTAACATTCAGCAAAACCAGGCCGGGGCTTTTGTGTCTATACTGTTGTGTCGTGTACTGTATTATGCAATGATAGAGTCACACAACTGTCTCATCACAGCGGTAAAATCTGGAGGCAAAGAGCCACACATAGGTCTACATTTTTCTATGAGGTTTTAAATATTAGTCTTAAATCCCATTTGTTCCGTTTGTTTTTTTAAGAAGCCACAATATCACACACAACAATCCAATCACAGCAAGTCCTTCATCATCGCCTCTGGCAATATACTTCATAATTCCCGTCTCATATCGTATTTCTTCTCACACTTCATACGCATTAGGCGATGATTGGCGCGATGTAAGCAACGCGTAATTTCTTGTTTATCCACACATACATTAAAAACGAAAAAATATAAGCAAACTATTGATTTATTTGACCTACACGCTCAACCAGTGTTGAAACACAAAACCTTTCTGTCAGGGACAAATTGAGTATGCGTCGCCCACAAAAGCAGTAGCCCCTTGAGACTCAATTCTGTAAATAATTAGCAAATCTGTCCAATTTGGCTGTTTGTTCAGTGATGATAGGGGCGACTCTAACATCTGTTGTGGGATTTTTTGTCCCGGGACAAACATAATGCATAGATTTTTCTACTAGGTTATCATATTTACCCAAGATATTGACCGGATCTGATAATCCGCAGTGCGCTACGGATCACTAGGGAGCCATTTGTGCTTGTTTTTGGTTTCACCTTAAAGAAGATGGTGATTATTAGAGTAAAGTAGTTGAATGTGGAATGCTATTGCTAACACGTTATATGATCATATGAAAAGTAACTTTATTAGGCGGTTAAAGCCCCTCTAAGCCGTGCGTATTTTAGTTGACCGTTGGCCGTGGTTAAACAAAGAAGACTGGTGACTCATTGATTATTCCTGCTCTATTTGCAGTTTAGCGCTTAACAAGATAACAAAACATTTATTGCATTAAAACGATTTCCCTCCCCCAGAGTCTGCCACTTTACGCCCAAGGCCGGGAGTGGGAATGATGACAAAAAGGAGAGCTTTTGACTCAAAAGCTTCTTATGTGAAGAAGCCCTCTTATATTAAGTGAGTGGATTTTAGTCCCATTTCACAAGTGACTTTAGGCTCTTTATTAGTGAGGTGTTCGGATTGGGAAAAAATATTCTCCGGATTAAATTGGCCTAAAAATAAAGAACTGAAGTGCGCTAGAGATTTATTCTCAGAGCTCCATTCTGTCCCACAATATAGTGTTTAGCTCCTCGCCTTTCATTGTGATGTTTAGATGTCTTTTCAGAGATGATCAAATCGAATATGGACACTTATATAAGCCAAACCCTCTTTTCAAAAACACAGCATTTTATTTTAAAATCCTTATAAAAAAATGTGGGATATTTAGCCAACACCGCGCGGCTACACTGTTATTTACATAATGTGTCACAACGTTTTGCCAAAAATCACTCCCCCGTCGTTTTTAAAATGTGTAAATATATAGAGGCCAATCTTCAGCTTTAAGCTCCCTAAAGCTCTCTAGGTTGCAAACATTTGCCACAAAATATTTTACAGGAAATAAAAACAAAAGGAAAATAGCTGCAAAGTTGCCAGTGTTTATTCATGGCCATAAATATTTTTTTCGGTCCATAAAAGAAGCAAGAAATTAAAATTTCTATAATTATAAAGTGGTTCGTACGTGCTGATAATAACACGGAGGGACAAAAGAAAAAAAGAAGAGAAAAACATCTCTACAACCAACACACAACATATTTTACAAAAAATTCACAAGAAGAGCATTGACATTCTCAATAAAATCTATAAGGGAGAGGTTCGGACCCAGTTCTCTTAACGAAAACATGTAAACACGGCGCACACATGAGCCCCGAATAAAAATGGTAGTATATATATATGAGTCAAGCTGCAAAAATGAAAAGTCTTTTGTTTTTTGCGTTTTATTTTTTTCTTTGCTTTGTGGTGAAACTCCCTACCGTGCCTCCAAGCCAAGTCTCTATAATTTCTCTCACCAAGTCCACTGTTGCGTTTGCACCAAGTGATGTGCTGGGAACTGTGGCGTGGCCGCGGCGCTGTACTGCGCGTTATACTGCATGTGTTGGAGTGACTGGGCACTATAAGCCGAGAAGGGGATCCCGGCCTGAAAAGTGGCCGCCAAGTCCTGAGCTTTAAGAGTGTGACAAGGCTTTCCATCCCTGACTAAGACGGGCACGGCCACCCGCCTGGGAGAAGGGAGATGGGTCACTTCCATACCTTTCTCGGCCCGGGCTCTCTTCATCTTATACCGGTGGTTCTGGAACCAGATCTTCACCTGGGTCGGGGTGAGGCGAATCAGGCTGGCCAGGTGCTCCCTCTCTGGGGCGGACAGGTACCTCTGCTGCCTGAAGCGACGCTCCAGCTCGTAGGTTTGCGCCTTGGAAAACAACACCCTCCTTTTCCGTTTCTTGCCGGAGTCGCTGCCGCCGCTGCTGGAAGTTTCCTTGTCGTTGTCCGGCGATTCGTCGTCCGCGGACGGCTCCGGGGACTTGGCCGAGTCCTGAGAGCTGGCGGATAGACCGTGCACTGCGGCAAGAAACGGGAGAAACACTGTCAAAATGTTATGTTGTAAAGTTCCCAGAGACATTTATCATAAGCACAAGCCATCTATTCAGCAATCAAAACTTTGGATGCATTGGCAAATAACGGTGCTGCTGCGTAACCAGCAAAATAACCTGATCTAGCACTTGTCAAAACAGGATTACACAGACAATATTTTTTAAACATAAAATTGCAGAATAATAAAGCACCGGGACATGTTGGCTAATTTGAACTCGTTAGTGTAATTCTTAAAGTGGAAAGCTCCAAAAAAATCTTCAGCCCAAATCTTCACAAGCAGAGCGAGTCAGAGAAGCATTAAAAGATGCATTGTCTGCCTGTAAATCCCCACAGAATGCAGTCTTATATTTCACACCGTGCTTATACTCTGAATAACTTACAGCCCCCTTGTTTTTCAACGGTGCTTTATCGATCACATTATTACAATGCAAAGTGCGTGAAGCCTAAACACTGCATGCATTTGTTGAGCTGTTAACGCCTCAAGACAAGCGCTGCAGTGCATGGTGCATAAAAATGAATGCTGCACGCCACCCAGGGGCATCGTTCGGATGGAATAGGAGTCTGCATGCCATCAATTATGGCTTAATATAACCTCATAGCTTGGAAATATCACAGAAGTCATTATCAACAAGGATTCTTAGACTCTACTTACATGAATATTGAATACTGTCCGTAGTAGCAAGCCATCGCGTGTAAGGATTGTCACTACTGTCATAAAAGGGGTTCTTTAAAGGCAGATTTTGAACGTTTTCTAGAGGACTTTGCACCAAAACTCCAGTGTTTTTTGTCGTGGACGTGGTCTCCGATCCCTCCGTGTCTTCCTCCGCTCCGGTGATAGATCCTTCTTCGTCATTTGTGTCAGGAAGGTCCAAAATGTCCTTTACAGAAAAGCCCGTCTTTGTGTTGGTCAACGACATATTCTGGTGGGGGGAAATATGCAGGGAAAAGTTGCTGCACCAGCTTTTCGGACAATCCGCTGTTTAGGAAGAAGAAAAAAAAGCAGAGGCGATGTTTCAGGAAAAATAGGACGAGTAAGAGTCGCTCTACGCTGAAGCACAATCAAAGCAGCCACTGTGGATAACCATTACCTAAGCAAGAAGCAGTGGATTCAGTGTCTGTAAGTCCAGGAAGAATGCCA